>JASANB010004776.1:0-81548 GCA_030248155.1 Sabatieria punctata
ACTGAGGGCTCTGGTGAAATTCATGAGGACGATTTGGCTCTACATGATGTATCCAAGTCGATTTCACGTGATGAGACTGGTCGATATTCTGTGACTTTGCCCTGTCGGTTTGACCAGTTCTGTCTTCCTACTAACTATCAGCTGGCGTATAATCGCCTTCGGTCTGTTCTGAATCGCTTTGCCAACAGTCCTGAGGTCTTGAAAAAATATGACCAAGTCTTCAAAGACTACCTAGACCTGGGCATCATCGAATTGGTGCCAGATTTGTCTACTCCTGACACTGTTGGCATTCATTACTTGCCACATCACCCTGTTGTTCGGTCTGATTCTGTTACAACAAAGGTGCGCCCAGTTTTTGATGCATCAAGCAAAGCTTCTCCTAGCTTTCTCAGTCTGAATGACAACCTGTTTCGTGGCCCTTCAGATATGGAGGACCTGTGCGGGCTTATCTTGCGCTTCCGCCTTGGTCCTATTGCTCTTAGTGCAGACATTGAAAAAGCTATTCCTGTAGCTGACCGTGCTACCAATACCTCTGTCAAACTTCTAGGTTTGAAATGGGATACTGTCTCTGATGAGCTCTATGCTGACCCCAAGCACTTGCCTCAATCTGTCAGTACTAAACGGCATTTGGTTTCTTTGCTGGCTTCAGTCTTTGATCCGTTGGGATTTTTGGCTCCTCTTGTTGTGCCAGCCAAAATTCTTGTTCAAGACATTTGGAAAACCAAACTCGGGTGGGACCAACCTCTCCCTGCTCACCTGTTGGCTAGTTGGGCCACAATTCAGTCCCAATTTCGAACAATTTCTAGTTACCGTGTGCCTCACGCACTGCCTGGTGTTTTGGATGCGTCAGACACCCAATTGCATGTCTTTTGTGATGCCTCAATTCGGGTGTACGCTGCTGTAGCTTATTTGCGCATCACTGTCCTTGGACAAGAGCCAAGGGTTGCTCTTATTTTCTCAAAAAATCGCATTGCCCCTATGCGCCAACTTACTATTCCCCGGTTGGAGTTGTTGGCTGCTGTATTGGGCGTTCGTGTCCTTCAGTTCTTGTCCAGAGAACTGAAACTCTGTCTGTCCAATGCTTTCCTTTGGTCTGATTCCATGTGTGTTCTTGCGTGGCTCAAGACTGCCAATCTGCCACCTGCCTGGGTGCGTAATCGTCTCGCTATCGTGCGCGAAGGCCTCTCTGGTGTGCTTCCACACAAACTGGTCTCGCTGCGTCACTGCCCAGGTACTCAAAATCCTGCTGATATACCTACTAAAGCTAGTTTGTATGGTAGTCTATCCACTAACTCTTTATGGTGGTCGGGTCCTTCTTTTCTGACCCTTTCTGAACAGGCTTGGCCTGCTGAGAAACATCTTTCTCAATCAGAGCTTGATGAGTCAGTTTCTTTTGTTGCTGCTGATACTGACCCACGTCCTTTGCCTGTTCTTAAAGCTGTCAACACGGCTATTTCTGTTGACTTAGTGGCTCGCTATTCTAGCTTGCCTAAGCTGTTGCGTCTCTTGGCCTATATCCTTCGATTTGTGCATTCTGTGCGCTCTTCTGTTCTCAAGCGCAAAACTCGTTCTTACTTCAAAAATCGCACATTGGCTGTTGCTTCTGAGGTTGTGCCTCTTTCTGCAAACGAACTTTTGTCTGCTCAAATGCTTTTGGTTCGTTTAGTGCAAAAAGCCTTCTTTCCAACTGAGCTTGAGTCTTTGCAACAGAATCGTCGCTTTTCTGCCAAAAAACAACTCAATTTGTTTTTGGATAAAGATGGACTGATTCGACTTCGCGGTCGATTGCAAAATTCTGGTCTCTCTCCTTTTGCTGTCCATCCGTTTCTGTTGCCTACTCATAGCCATTTTTCCAACCAAACTGTTGGTTGAGCACTATCATAAGAAGTTAAAGCATGCTGGTATTGGACATACTCTTGCTTTCATTCGCCAACGATTTTGGTTTGTGCATGGCCGCAAATTTGTCAAGCATGTACTCAGAAACTGTCTTGCCTGCAAACGAGCTAGCGCACGTTTCTATCAGAATCCGCCGTATCCTCCTCTGCCAGAGTGCCGGGTCACTCCGTCAAATCCGTTCTCGCATGTTGGAGTTGACTATTTAGGACCATTCTTTGTGAAAGATGGCTCTAACCAGTCTAAAGTGTATATCTGTCTATTCACCTGCACTGCCACTCGTGCGCTGCACCTTGAGGTGGCAAACTCTCTTGACGGTCCGGCTTTTGTTGACTGTTTCCGCAGATTTATTGCGCGCAGAGGTCTCCCTAGAACCATTATTTCTGATAATGGTACCAATTTCAAATTCGGCAAACGTGCTCTGACTCTGCTGGAGAAGAACGTTGTTGACCCCTTCCAGTATCCCCAAGTTCAAACCTTTTTGGGTGAGGAGGGTGTTACTTGCGTTCAATGGCGCTTTAATCCAGCAATGGCTCCTTGGTTTGGCGGTTTTTATGAAAGATTAAGTGGGTACTGTCAAACGATCTCTGAAAAGAGGGGAGCTTGGCACTCAAACTCTTGATCGACACCAATTTGTTACTCTTGTAACCGAAATTGAAGGGGTACCTCACTTGTGACCATTGACACCTGTCAATTTGTGGGAGTTTTTTTCCTTTGGCCCCGGGTTCTTTTTTGGGACCAATTTTAGATGACTTCTGCCAGAAATTGAGACTTTAGCTGATCCTGATTATGTTGACGGTCTTGATAGGATTCAGCTTTGGGGCCTTTATCTGCACACCTTTTGGGCTGAACGCCAAAAACTACTCAAAAATGGTGGCACTTTTGGTCCTTGGAGTATCTTCAGGTTCTCCAAGAGGCTAGATTAGCAGTTAAAGGAAGAGACAGGATTGAAGCGGTTCCCTCTGTGGGGACTGTTGTTTTGTTGAAAGAGCCTTCTGCTGTTGCCAACTGGAACCTTGGCAAAATTGAACAACTTCTACCTGGTCCTGACAGGACATGTAGAACTGTGTCTGTCCGAACTCTTGATACCAAAAAGGGTAAAGGTTCTACCAAGGTGGTAGTGAAACCAGTAAAACTGTTGGCTCCAATCGAAGTTCCTGTGGATTCGAACCATCAGGACACTGTTAATCTAATCCAGAATCTTCACTTAGGCTGTGACATCAGCACGACTGAGACGGCTCCAGAGGGCAGGTTTAATTCCGGCCTATCTGTAGTGGGAGCTCATAGTGTTGACAATACAATCGAGGCGGCTCCAGAGAGCAGGTTAAATTCCGGCTTATCTGCAGTGGGAACTCATAGTGTTACGTGCCAGAAGCAGGCCCCTGAGGGTGGGTTAAATTCCCACTTATCCGCGGTTTTGACTAATGGTACGAGTCTCTCTAAGTTTACTGTTGATCTGCTAAGACCACCTTGTATCAATCGGTCACGTGCTATGTTGTAATCTGTTACAGATCTCGGCATGACGCCACCTGCTGATCGGAAAAAGTGCCGCTACTGCAAGCGGAAAGGGCACGTGATCTGAGAGTGTCGTAGAAGGCAGCAGGCCGACCAACGTCGCATGGCCTCTGCCGGTCCCAATCTACCACTGGTGTCCTCGCAAGCTCCGCTGGCCCAAGTGATCGGCCAGGGAGTTCAAGTTATCGTCTACCAAGGGGCTGGCGCTTCACAAGCACAACCGCACAAACCACGAGGGCACAATCCAGCGCGCTTTAAGAGCTCTCTAGCCAAGATGAGGGCCAAACAGCAACAAAAGCAACAGCGCAAACATAACCAACCGGCCACCAAGAAAACCACACCACCGGCCACACAATCGGAGACCAAGGAAAAGGGGGACGGCACGAACATGGACACTACGCCTAACCCAGTAGTCAAACGTGATCTGGTGTTCGTTTTTTTTTGTTTCTTTCTTTCTTTCCTGCTACGCGAACCTCCCTCTGGGGAGGATGTTCAAAGTTGCAATTGTCGTGCGTGCGCACTTTGCTGATTTATATAAAAGCACGTCTGCTTGTTGCGGCCAGTCGGCAAACTGGTTCTTATTACGATGCGCCTAGCCGCGTCTCTATTATTGTCTGGTCAATAGGTGCTGACTGCACTGAAAAGGACCCGTGCGCCGCTGTTTGGTCCGGTCTAAGGACCACGTTGTAAGTAATCGAATAAAGTTTTCTTTTGCTTACTTGTTTGTTGTCGCACCTCAGTTCGTATGTAGCTAAGCTCTGCATTATTATAGCCTAACGGTAAGCAGGCGTAGTCGCAATCCAAGGCGTCGTCGCGGAAGCAAGTGCCGGCAATTGTGGTCGGCACACTTACTTTCAAAGCCTGATTAGGGTTTTTAGGTTACTTTGAAACCCTAAAGAGGGTTTTAGCACTGACTAGAAAGCCTAGAGAGGGTTTTTAGGTTGATTAGAAACCCTAAACAGGGTTTAAGAACTGCATTAAAATCACTTCATTAGGGTTTTTTAGTAATCCTATAAGTCAAAACAGGGTTTTGCGCGTGCCTTAGAATCGAAATTAGGGTTCTCTGAACTATTTTTAGTCAATACAACGCATTTCAATTTGTATTTTATCGCTGAAACTCATATTCAATACGTATTTTGTGCGCAAAACAGCTTTGTATTACATTTGTTGCTTCACTATTCGGTTTTTAAGGCATTTTCTTCTACCGGAACAGGGTTTTAAGGCATTTTTAATGCAAAAACAGGGTTTTTAACGTCTTTTTCGGTCCAAATAGGGTTTTGAAGCCATTTTCGCCCTAAAATCTCAAAAAAAGGTCGACAAAACCCACTTTTTACCCCAAAAAAAGGTCGACAAAACCCACCTTTGGACCCCAAAAAAAGGTCGCAAAACCCACTTTGGACTTGGTCCCAAAACCCTATTTGGGATTTGAAAAAGGTCCCCCCCTCGGAAAAACCCAGCGACATGTATGGGATCAGCCGACGCCAGGCGGTCATCGCTCAGAGTCACAGCGATTGTCAGGCGCAGCGGCGGCCCAGTGGACACTCGCCTGATGGGAGAGTGATGAAACGGATTTGTATATAACATCCACTGATCTCTTCTTCTCATCCTCTTTCTTCTTCCTCTCACTTTCCTCTTTCTCCTTTTTCTCTTAACCCTCTGCATCCTCTTTCTCCTCTTCATCTTCCACCTTCTTCTCAACACCTTGCTCCTCATCATGCCTTTTCTTCTCATCCTCTTACTTCCCATTATTCCCTCACTTCTCAGCACCTTCCTTCGCATCATCATCATCTTTCTCCATCTTTCCCAAAACATCTCTCTTCTTCCTTTCTCATCTTCTTTCTCTTCCTTTTTCTCTTTCTCTTCCTCTTTCTTCCTTCTCCTTATCCTCTTTCTTCTCTTTCCTTTCTCTTGGACGTCCTGACGGGTACCCACAAACCGAGCTAATTGTACAACACCAGCCACTGGAGTCACATCATCGGGGTCTTCCGCGTGTGCTCCCAAAAGCGCGCTATGAGAAGGTGCTTTGTGCACGATACCAACAGAAACAGAATGAAGATGGCTTTCCGCCAAACAAAGAACAGCTGGAGCTCCATCAACTAACCGCGCGTCATCCTTTACTTCTTTCTTCCCATCAACTCTCTTCACTACGACTTGATCATCCTTGGGAGCGCCTGTGCACGAAAAAACTGCTTTAGTTGAACGAGAATGCCCACTGAACGGAGGATCGACCATTAACCCAGTGAAGGGAGTGTTTAATGAGCCGACTGCGACATCCAAAACGCCAGAAAGCAAAGCCGCTTCCTCTCGCATACGAGCTGCTAGGGGTCGAGACAGGTACTGAGCGATCAGACGATCAGTGCGCTGCTTTGCGATTTGCCACTCCCGATCACGCCGCTGTTGTTCGATCTCCCATCGTTGTTGTTCGATCTGCCATCGTTGTTGTTGTTCGACCCACCATTGCTGTTGCTGCTTGATATCACGTTGTAGTTGCTCTTGCAGAAGTCGGACGCGATCGCGAAAGGTAGTGGACATCATGTGAGCATCAGATGGGGCACGGCTGTGCCTGACGATCACGAGCAGTGGTAGCTTGGGGTTGGAAACAGGAGA
Source organism: Sabatieria punctata (assembly GCA_030248155.1). NCBI lineage: Eukaryota > Metazoa > Nematoda > Chromadorea > Araeolaimida > Comesomatidae > Sabatieria > Sabatieria punctata. The sequence goes on from JASANB010004776.1 coordinate 6,016, forward strand.
AGCTTGATAGCAGAACTTGAACTCGTACTGGAACTGAATGAAGGGGGCTCCCGGGTCTCTTCGGCACCAATGAAAGAACCAAATGAAGAGAGAGAGCCGTTTACTAACAAAAGAAACAATGACAGAAGGGTTAGATCAGTGGATGTTATATACAAATCCGTTTCAGTACATATATGAAGCAGAGTGCGTTTGGTGTTTAGGGCGAGCGGTTCTATCTGGGCGTCTACGTGATGGTCGATTGCGCGGTAGGTATTCCAGCGCTGATCGCCATCTATACCGCCATCTTCATCACACTGCTGATCAAGAATAAAGTCAAAAGCAACACCACGGCTTCGGCTACGAAGGATTGGAAGTTCGCAGTGATCGGCGGTATTCTGTCGTTGAGCTACATCGTAATGCAGAGTTTCATGCTGATGGCATTGTTCGGTAAGTGGCGCGTGCCGTTTATGTATAGCGGCTTTTACTACTCGCGCGATATATTCACTGTGGCCAACCCCTACCTATTGTTAGCTCTCTGTTCCAAATTTCGAGTCTTATTCTGGTCTACGCTAAGCTGTGGTCGAAGCCAAAAAGTGGCGCCCGGTGCCGTGAAGTCGACCAATTATGGCTCGTAAAGCTAATACCGTACTTCACCATTTTACAGTTTTGTGTATTTTTGTTTTTTGAGCTTTTGGGCAGGCAATGATGAGATTATTATATAATTGATTACTGTGTGAGATTTATAGCAGTTAGTCAGCCGCTCGCCTGTGTGCTAACAATTTACTTAGTGGCAAGCACAATAGTGGCTAATTGACGTGTCATGAAGTTTGTTTGTTTAAATTTATTGTACAGAGTACAACACGATAAGACGCGTACACACATGGTACTTTTCAATGTCCTACCGTTGAAGTGGAAACATACATACGTATTGCGTTATACATATTCATATCGTCCCTGTGAAAGGGAGGAGGTTACGTTGCAGTGGAGGCGTACTAAAATTCGCAACAATATGAATTCTTGGCTAAAATCGCTCAAATAGCACATCTGTAATAACGTCTGATTCATGTTCCGTCTTTATTTTAAATTAAAGTAACTGTATGTGCACGTTACTATGTGTGTACCACTGCATAAATCGTGGTTTCGTTTGACCATTTTGATGGCAAACATCAGCAGAGAATGCAGACAAAAATGAAAAGACAGATAAAGCAAATCGTCACTGGACTAAGCCTTGAACAGGAACAGATGTGTAAATTTAGGACGCCCTAAATGGAGCGGCAGAAGACCTTACCAAGTCTAGTCTGTTTGAATGCGTCTCTGTAATTTTTAAGCAAGCAAGCATGAATAAGCACAGCGCCGGAGCCGTTGAAGAAGGTCAATAAATCACGGCTGACGTGCAGCAAATGAAAGGTGACGTATTTGTTCTTGTTTATGTCAAAATAGTTGGTAAGAGCTCTGCTTCTAAGCGCGGCAATTCCTCTGCTGATGCTTACCGTAAGAATATTCAAGCCAACCGTACCGAACCGCATTCTCATCTGATTCTGCTTCTGTTTGAACTCCGTTTCCTGCATGTGCATGTGCCCCATATGCCGTCGCCTGTTTTCTCTACGGTGGGTGCGTGGCGGTTTACGCCGTCCTTTTGTCGCTAAAGTTAAAAATTTTGGCAGTTAGTAGTTTACGCACCGTTGGCATCAGCAGCGACCCCAATTGGGCGCCGATCTTTTGGAGTTGTGAATTAGCTTAGATCGATCAGAGAACCGGTCTATTTCAGCTTGCATTTACAAATTACGCCTTTTTGGTGGAAAAGTAGCAGGGTGCATTGAATCTTTTAACGAGAAAGCATCAGTAAAAAACAGAATGTGCAGAACAGAAACAGAAACTGTCACCATCATCACCAGGGAGCAGCACCAAATAGAGGGGAAAGAGCCGAGTCAATGAAACCAAAGTATTTTCTCATGGATTTTAGGGCTGCTGCCATATCACTTGACTGATAATCGATAGTTATAAACCAGAGTTCGTGCGGGACCTGAAAAGTCAGAGAGTCATCGAAAAGTCTCATAATTTTAAAAAATTTAGGGAATCAGGGAAATTCAGGGAATTTCGTGTCAGGTCAGGGAAAGATTTGACAGCAGTAGAATCATCTCTCGCCCAAAGGGCCCTGTCAGTACTTTACACACCACCCTTTTGAAAATGGGACTTTTGACTTTCCACAACTTGCTACAACTTAAAGTGAAATTGAGATAATGTATGCCCAATGGCTTCAAATCGAAACTACATACATGTACACGTACTGTACGTTAAAACATTTAAAATTATGGCCACTTCAGTGATTTCTGCACTTTGAAAAAATTACGTAATTAAGTCGCCAACCCCCTCCCCCACCGTAATGATTAGTAGTCATTTGGCGAACCTTCCGCCCCCTTGCCATTACGTAATTTTAATACACGCCTCCAAAGATTCGGTGTTAGTTAGAGCAGTTTTCTGGTCATTTAGTGCAGTTGCTTTTTCTGTGATGCTTGCATCGTATTAGCTTTTTTTTCTGTTAGCTGTGGTGCATCTTCGCACAGTTCCTGTAGTGCAGTGCTTTTGTTGCTTAGTTTTCTTCTGATTCTCTTCCCGAGAATCTACAGTACATATAGAAATGCTTTCAAAGCTGCTGTTATCTAAAGCATTGGAAAAGCGAATTTACCATATTATGCACCATGTATGTACAGCTGTATAGGATCGGCTCTGGGAAAGGAAAGGTGCTTGGTTGTTTAAAAAATCGGGGCACAATAACAAAATTCGCTTTTCCAATGCTTTAGATAACAGCAGCTTTGAAAGCATTTCTATATGTACTGTAGATTCTCGGGAAGAGAATCAGAAGAAAACTAAGCAACAAAAGCACTGCACTACAGGAACTGTGCGGAGATGCACCACAGTTAACAGAAAAAGCTAATACGATGCAAGCATCACAGAAAAAGCAACTGCACTAAATGACCAGAAAACTGCTCTAACTAACACCGAATCTTTGGAGGCGTGTATTAAAATTACGTAATGGCAAGGGGGCGGGAGGTTCGCCAAATGACTACTAATCATTACGGTGGGGGAGGGGGTTGGCGACTTAATTACGTAATTTTTTCAAAGTGCAGAAATCACTGAAGTGGCCATAATTTTAATTGTTTTAATGTACAGTATGTGTACATGTATGTAGTTTCGATTTGAAGCCATTGGGCATACATTATCTCAATTTCACTTTAAGTTGTAGCAGGGTTGTATATTTTTCCGAAAAAAACCTCGGCCTGTTTTTTTCCAGTTTTTTTCCGGTTTTTTTCCTAAATCGCGGAAAAAAACTCCAGCCCAAGTTCTGAGTATCCTAGGCTGGTTTTATGATTCCTAACGCTTTCTAGCGCCTTCCTCAGTCTTGTTAGACCAGAAATACACGTGTTACATTGATATAAATCACGAAACAGGCATGAAACAGTGCCTGACAGGTTCCATAAATAACGCTATATGCAAATTTTCTTACAGCAGTTTGCATTTTTGTTTTTTCATGCCAAATTTGGTCTTTTTTGTTGTTTTTCTAACAGTTTTGAGTCAGTATGGCCTATTATACATAGCAAAAGTCCATTTTTTTAACGAAAAATGACGTAAATTAGCTATTTTTAGCTTGAGTTTTTTTCCGCGATTTATGTTTTTTTCCGACCCTTAGGAAAAAAACCGGTTTTTTTCCGGAAAAAAACAGTTTTTTTCCGGTGTTTTTTTCCCACCTCACATCCCTGAGTTGTAGTAAGTTGTGGAAAGTCAAAAGTCCCATTTTCAAAAGGGTGGTGTGTAAGGTACTGACAGGGCCCTTTGGGCGAGAGATGATTCTACTGCTGTCAAATTTTTCCCTGACCTGACACGAAATTCCCTGAATTTCCCTGATTCCCTAATTTTTTTAAAATTATGAGACTTTTCAATGACTCTCTGACTTTTCAGGTCCCGCACGAACTCTGGTTTATAACTATCGATTATCAGTCAAGTGATATGGCAGCAGCCCTAAAATCCATGAGAAAATACTTTGGTTTCATTGACTCGGCTCTTTCCCCTCTATTTGGTGCTGCTCCCTGGTGATGATGGTGACAGTTTCCGTTTCTGTTCTGCACATTCTGTTTTTTACTGATGCTTTCTCGTTAAAAGATTCAATGCACCCTGCTACTTTTCCACCAAAAAGGCGTAATTTGTTAATGCAAGTTGAAATAGACCGGTTCTCTGATCGATCAAAGCTAATTCACAACTCCAAAAGATCGGCGCCCAATTGGGGTCGCTGCTGATGCGAACGGTGCGGAACGGTGCGTACGGTGCGTAAACTACTAATAACTGCCATTTTTAACTACATCGAGCGACAGTTTTTCTATGGAAAAGTAGCCTGGCGATGTTTTCTACACTAGTATGAATGCACCTTCTTAAGTTGACAGAATGCCACTGATTGTCCTAATCAAATTTGGCGCTTTGATCGTCAGTTTGTATGCTGGCTACGGTAGATATGAGCTCCCCGATCCCGTCTCAGTGTTGCCAGGTGTAGTATAATAATACTACCTGTAGTTAATAATTGACCTTCGAAAAGTATCGAAAAATCGGCTGTAGTATGTACCTATAAAAATGTAGTATAATTTTAGATTTTGTAGTATAAAATGTAGTATAATTCATCATTTCCTTTTCAGATGTCATCTTTTCCCAATTTTTTTGAGAAAACTCCTTAATTTTTTCTGTTTGAAAACATGTCTTTCCTTCTTTCACATAAAATTTATATTATTATTTATTTTCTAAAAGAAAAATTGGTAAATGTATAGTTTCCGGGCGTAAAATCAGGAACCGGCCCCAGATTAAAATAAATACTTTAACGATCATAACTAATTATAAATTAACAAGTTTTATCGATAAATATCGATTATCGAATATTTTTTGGCAAAATTCCAAAATCGTCCAAAATGGTCATGTTATATATCATCTGAAAGCCCTTCGTCTGACGAGTCTAATGATAACTACATCAGCATCGGGCACGCCCCGGGGGTCCTGTTCTGCCAACTATAAAGATACCCCTAGAGGGATGTATCACTATAGGCACGCTCCGGAGGGCCTGTTTTAAAAACATAAAAGTACCCCTAGGGGACGCATCAGTATAGTGATGCGTACCCCTAGGGGTACTTTTATATTTGGAAAATAGGCCCTCTGGAGCGTGCCTATACTGATGCGTCCACTAGGGGTATTTTTATGTTTTTAAAACAGGCCCTCCTGAGCGTTCCTATACTGATGTGTCCCTCTAGGGGTATTTTTATATTTGGAAAACAGGCCCTCCGGAGCGTGCCTATACTGATGCGTCCCCTAGGGGTATTTTTATGTTTTTAAAACAGACCCTCTGGAGCGTGCCTATACTGATGCGTCTCTAGGGGTACTTTTATATTTGGCAAAACAGGCCCCCGGGGGCGTGCCCTATGCTGATGCTAGTGATCATTAGACTCGTCAGACAAAGGGCTTTCAAATGATTTATAACATGACCATTTTGGACGATTTTGAAATTTTGGAATTTTACCAAAAAAAAAAAATAATCGATAAACGATATTTGTCGATAAAACTTGTTATTTTATGATTAGTTATGATCGTTAAAAGTATTTATTTTAATCTGCGGTCGGTTCCCGATTTTACGCCCGGAAACTATACATTTACCGAAAAGTTAAAATAAATCGGTTATTGTATGCGTTTTTGGCCAAACAATCAATTTTTTCTAGCCGTTTTGATTGATATTCAACAAATATGACTTCACGGTTAACCAAAGAGGAAAAATGCAGTTTGATGTCATAGTCTTATAGAAAAAGTAAAGTTGGATGCCATCCATAAAAATAGCGCTTAGACTGAGGCTTGGCTTAGTTTTCGGTTTAGGTGTAAAGTTCTTAGGCTTTAGGGTCCGGAATGAATTTTACCTACATACAACACAGGTCGGAAAAATCTGGAGGGAGGGACCTGAAATCGTTTCGGGGATGCCGATTTCCGAAAAAAGGTCAAAAGTCGCTGTTAAAACGCGGATTTTCCATAAAAATCGCCAAAATTTTCCACAGGAGGGTATACGGAGCTGGACGGCCTGATGAGGAGCCTTGGCCGGATTGGGGTCGGTAGGCCTTCAGCGCATTTATTTTTAGAAGTCGAATGGAAACTACTTTCATCTAAATTTGAGCTTGCTTACCCCTGAGGGGAACGAGAAGGGTAAACCATAAATATACCATACTGGAAAAATGCCTAAATTTTAAAAATTAAAAAGTCATTGAAACTTTAGCTCATGTAAAGAATTCTTTGAGCCAAAATTAAAACGCTTCTGCCAATGCTGCCTGCATTACATAACCGATTTCTATGCTTTAAACCTTTGATCTGACAATTTTATAGCGTAGTATGCAAATGTAGTATAATGGCGAAAATTGTAGTATAAAGTAGTATAAGTTTGAGCTGGTGGTAGTATACTGGACTGGCTAGCACCTGGCAACACTGCCCGTCCTCGTTGTTAAAAAAGTAAGTAGGGATGGGACCGGTATTATACGGTATCATACGGTATTTTTCGAGATACGGTATTTTTGGCACCAGTACACCAATTTTTGGCAAATTCTCCTTTTATAATTATCCCAATTTGGTGATTGTTTGAATTTTCATCATCAGTCAAGTAAATTTTCAGTTTTTAAAAAATCACAAAAGGAAGGAAAGCGTCGTTTCTCGCTTATTGGATCATTAACGGTATCATACGGTATCGGAAATGCTATACAGTAGGTATACAGTATGTTTTTATACCGGTCGTCCATCCCTATTGAAAAGTAAAAACAGTCTTCTTGTGCGCCTGGTTGGTTGGTTGGTCTAAAAAGGAATTTTTGTCGCAAAGGTAGGGAAGTAGAGAGAAATATAGGGATAACCGATCATCCGATCAGGTGTAGCTGAGGGGAATCAGGAACCGATCCCAAACATAAATTGGGTTAGGTGTAGTTGGGGGGAATCAGGGAAGGTCAGAAATGGACAATACATAAATTAATTAACTTTCTTATGACTATACGACTCTGGAACGTGCCCTATAGGCCTACTGATGCGTACCCCTAGGGGTATTTTTGTATTTGGCAAAACAGGCCCCCCGTCCTGCCCTGTACTGATGCGTCTCCTAGGGGTATTTTTATGTTTTTAAAACAGGCCCTGCCCTCCGGTTCCGGACCGTGCCCTATACTGATGCGTCCCCCTAGGGTATTTTTATTTTTTATTTTTTTAATTAGTTTAGTATTGTTAGTAACTAACCAGGTAAGACTACCCGGCACGGGGGCTGAACAATCAACACGCCCCATGCCCCAGATGCAGCAATCAGCATGCAACGATAACAAACTGGCTGCACCAGGACATACGCCCCAGGGGATGGCTGTGTAGATGGGCCAAGAGGCGCGCCCAATTCCTCATTGGCACGGATAAGACGGCCGGCCTCAGACAACACCAGATCTGAGGAGTGAGTCAGCGCGTTTAGAAGTTCAGCTGGCACACGCGCCACATGTCAGCCTACGTGCCATCGACTCCTCTTTGCGACTAACACGGGCCGCGCAGAGGGGGTGAACGTGTGCAGTCGCCTCGCTACACACGCACACAGCAGTCGCTGGCCTAACCACTCGACCAACTGTGTTGGCTAGGGTATTTTTATATTTGAAAAAACAGGTCCTCTGGAGCGTGCCTATGCTGATGCGTCCCCTTGGGGTATTTTTACATTTTGAAAACTGCCCACCCGGAGCGTGCCTATACTGATGGGTCTCTAGGGGTACTTTTATATTTGGCAAAACGGGCCCCCCCCCCCGGAGGCGTGCCCTTGCTGATGTGGTGATCATTAGACTCGTCAGGTGAAGGGGTTTCAAATGATATATGACATGACTATTAGTGTTCCGACGATATCAAAATTCGTCGATATCGATATCGATATCGATATTTTCAGCTCAATATCGATCGATATCGATATCGATATTTATAGTTATGCAAGAAAATCTCAAGATTTGAAAGAACAAGCTGCTCTTACTGGTTATCAGTCCACCACTGATGCAATCAGCGATCTGATATCAATTAAGTAGAGAATCTAAGAAAGGTAGTTGCCCTTCTGAAGCCCTTCAATGAAAAGGTTGACCCCTCAGGCCGATGCCCCACCCTCATTAGGCATAAATGAGCTCAGACAGAATAGCTGTATTTTATCTTATTTTAATCACAAATATGACACAATCCTTGATTTTAGCAGAAAATCGGACTTTTTGCCATCCTTTCAACCACCCATCAGCCGGCGTTACCTCCTCCTAAAAATTTACCACCCCTCAACCGAAATGCTAGCCCATGTCTGCTTCTGCCCTGCCCTCCTGCTTCAAGTTTGTACAGTAGAGTGAGCAGCTCTTCAGTGTTGCTGCAGACATTTAAGAACCTAACTGTTGCTGTCTGAAAGCTGAGAATGCCAAGAAATTGACGTTTCTGAGAGCTATCATGCCACTGTTACGTAGGTTTTGACCCTATTCCAGGGAAATATACTTGGTGTCAGTTCTGTTTTTTCCTACTTTTCAGGACAAAAAATATCGAAAATATCGATGCAAAATATCGCGATATCGATATCGATATCGATATTGGAAAAAGGGTCGATATATCGACTTTTCGATATCGATATCGATATATCGTCGGAACCCTAATGACTATTTTCGACGATTTTGAAATTTTGGAATTTTGCCAAAAAATAATCGATATTCGATATTTACCGATAGAATTCGTTAATTTATAATTAATTATGATCATTAAACACTTCTGTTTTGGATCGGTTCCTGATTTTCCCCCCCAGCTACACCTGATCACTACATCAGCATAGAGCAGGCCCCGGGGCGCCGTTCCTGAAAGCCGTCCACAGTAACGCACAGCCGGCGGGCGCGGCCTCTGGGCCAAAGAAGAATACGCGCCTCGAGGCGCTCCAGTTTACGCCGCAAGCGCGTGCACAAAAAGAAGAAAATAACGAACGACGCGAAGGCCCGATGGGCACAAGGTTTTGCACTTCTTTCTGCGCCAGGATTACGATTCTTGTTTTGTTTCGCTTCTATACTGGATTGATTTACAGTATATGCAATGAATGAATGAGAAGCAGAATAATGGGAACCTACTACCTACAGTATTAAAACAATTAGTCCCTCAAACGTTACGATGAGTTCAGACGGGCACGAAATGGGATGTTTACCTACTAATCTATCTGCACGCAATCAACGACCCCACAAAAGACAGAGGGCTAAACAATAATCCGTAGTACCATGTGCATACCACTTTTGCCGTGCATTACTGCAATTGTTTGTTTTGCATTGATTTTAGATTGGAGGAATGCTATGAAAGCTTATTGGCCGTTTTCTGAACGCCGACTACCTAATTCCGATTCTTCCCCTAATTACTATTATTTTCGCTACCTCCCTCTTCCCAAATTTTATAGTTTTCGGACTTCAAATATTAAACGGCCAACTACATATCAAGTATTTGAACAAGCAGCTGGACCTCCGAAAAAACATAATTCTTTTTGGTACCACGGTATTATTTGTTTGTTTTTGAGTTCCACTGATCTTTCGGACAGCTCAGGACACCCCTCGCTGTTTTTCAGAGCCCTTCAATGGGGGTAGCCCTGTCTACAAACAACCCTCGCCTTTGCTGCCATTAGGTGCAACGGCAGCGCCGGTTCGGTGCCAAGACGCCACTTATAGCGACCGTATAGACAGTAGCTGTTGCGGTACCAGCCGGTGCGTCGGCAACTGACCCATGCCAAGTTTATACATGTTTCGCCATGCGAACGCGTGTTTTCTGATATGTACAAGTATGTAGAGTCTGTATGTACATGCCTTGTCTTGTTTGTTAGATCGGCCGGTCCTGTCTGTGTTATTGATCGGTTGGCGCGACATGGGATGTCGGCCAGCCCTAGTCTGTAAGTTTGTGTAACGTAGCGCCAAACGCAAGGCCAAGGCAGCGGTCAAACTAATCACTCTCTCTTCACGCGTGCCTGCCTTGCGGTTGACTCTGGGTTGCTCTCTCTTAGTTGCGTGTGTTGTGGCCAGTCTTAGTTGTATACTGGCATAGTTGATGGTCCGTCATTGCCTTGGCATAAAAGGACTTTGTTGTTGAGCATCACCTGCTACACCGTGACAAGCTGGACGATAGGACAACGACAAAGAACCTGCAGGCAAACGCAGACGGAACATTTTCAAACTTCGCCTGGGTTAAAAGAGATAGAGGACATGAAATGAACTGGCTAACAAGTTTACCACAAATGCTGGGTACAAGAAAACGGCACATTTAACAACTAGACTGGAAAACACGTCACCTTATACATGTTATTTACGGAACTTTTTGGCACCAACAGCAACATTGGCTTGCACAGACCACAGGGGAGGGGAGGGGAGGTAGGTCAGAGCCCAAGGGGTATTAACCCCCTCAGCCATACATGGGCCGGAAAAATCCGGAGGGGGGTGGGGGGTTGAGACCTCGGGGGGGGGGTCCCCACCCCGAAAAAAGGCAAAAAAACGCCTATTTTGCCTTAAATAAGCGAAAATTTCCTCCCTCCGGGAGGGGGGGTGGGGGAGGGGGGGTATGGCCGGCCGAGGGGGGGTATGGCCGACCGAGGGGGAGGGGTATACCCCCCTTACCCCCCCGGCCCATGTATGCCCTCAGCCCTCCTTTGCCCATGTCTGAGGGTGAGTTCAAACTAGAATAAGTTTCCATTACTACAAAGCAGAGCTAGCGCAGATAGAGAGAAGAAACACAGAACAAGAACACCAAGTCAAGAGCAGGAAGTGGACTGTAGTTACTTTTTTCGCGTCAGAAGCTGCGTTAGGTGCGGCGTAAACTGGAGGCACGTATTCCTCTTTGGCCCAGAGGCCGCGCCCGCCGGCTGTGCGTTACTGTGGACGGCTTTCAGGAACGGCCCCGGGGCGCCTGTTTTGCTAAATATAAAAGTACCCCTAGAGACGCATCAGTATAGTCACGCTCCGGATGGCCTGTTTTCCTAATATATAAATACCGCTAGAGACGCATCAGTACGGGGTACGTTCCGGAGGGCCTGTTTTGCCAAATATATAAGTACCCCTAGCGACGCATCAGTGCAGGCATTCTCTGGAGGGCCTGTTTTAAAAACATAAAAATACGATGGTGTGGATGTAGGAGTTAGGTTAGGGATGTGGATCAGCCAGCACCCTTTTTCCATCCCGACCCGGCGAGCCGTTCAGGTGAGCCATGCCCCGGCCGCCATACATGCACTAGGGGCGGTTTGGGGGTTACCCCCTAGCTGAAAAGCCCGAACCCTTGACTTGACTCCTTGGCAAGCCAAAAGAGCATTCGATTTGCGAAATGAACTGTGTGATCGGCGTGACAACGGAGAATCTCATCTATTCCTTGACTACCGCCTACTCAAAATCAGGAGTGCAAAGGCAGCGCCTCCCATTTAGTTGTTTCTTGTTATATATATTCTAGTATTGGCTTGCTTGTGGCTATAGTGGTATTTGTGCTGGATTTTGGTTTATTTAGCTAACATCTAGTTTGTTTTATAAGCTCTCATAATAGGTCATCAGTGGCGACTTGAGGGCCTGTTGCCCAACTCTTGCAGGGTAGCGAATATATTTGAAACTTGAAACCCCCTTACCCCCGAGACAGGTTAAGGGACCCCGACGCAAAAATACAAGTACTAGTAATGGCTCCAGTACTAACATACTGGCTCAGAAATCACTAATTTTTAGCCAACAATTCGATTGAAAACCCTTTGGAAACCGAATTTGGCGTTTCCACTGCTGATATTTAAGAGAAATCGGTGTTTCTGGAAGCCGTTTTTGTCTTGGTTTTAGCTCTAAAACGCTATTTGGCAGCTTGAAATAGCGATTTTTAGGGTCGTTACTGAAGAAAGTGCTAAAAACACATTTCCAGCTGTTTTGAAGTTTTTTGAAATTTTAGACCCCCTTCTGGGCGAAACCCCTTGACCCCCACCTAAGAAGGGAAACCCCCTACCCCCTCTCCCGAGGTCGGGCCGGAGCTGTTAGATGTATTCCGCCCGCCATGCTATGCAACGAAGTATAACACTTGCCAATTACCTTAACAAAAGTAAAATGTCACTTAATTTTGTGCCTGCCTGTGTGCGTTTAAACTTTTGCACCCCACTGTACATGCAACAGGTCATTCGCCTTAATTTGAATATTATTGGAGCATTATTTTGGGAGTTTGGAGGTTTGGCCCCGTCCGCGGGTAGTTAGAACCTTGAAAAACTCTAAAAATCTCAGTTTTGGACTAAAACTCGTAAAAGAAGCTGCTTCGGGAAGAAGAATTAGGCTCAAATATAGTCAAAAGCGTTGTTACGCAGGCAGTTTGACCAATTTTAATGTCTAAAATTCCAAAATATTTTGCAGCTGGTATAGGAATTAACGTTTGGCCGAAGTCGGTGATGACCAGAGCAGACACCTTCTTACATGTAGTATGTACACAAAGTACATGGGTGTATAGAACCGAAGTCTGTAAAGTGCGCCGAGAGTGTGACGAGCGAGTTGCAAACTGGTTTAATTATCAGGTTTCGCAAATCGTGTGCTGTGCATGTAAAGTAAATGGAATTACTCAGTCGGACTGTACAATTGTTGTCTGAGCGGTAACGTAGTATTCTTCAGTAGTTCTTGTACAAGCAGTACGTGTTTCCCAGTCTGTTATTACGGTAGGCTACGCACCAGTGTGGTTGGCTAGAGATAGAGTAGTTATCACTGTTTGTGTATTGAGCAAACAATAACAGCGCTGGATCTAGTTTTGCGGTCCAGTTTGACTTTAGGCTGGCCTGCAGTTTAGGACAGGCAGTACTGGCCTGGCTCGCCTGCGATAGAATGAGAAAGACTCTCTCTTTCGGCTCTCTTACGCTTTACAAGTAAGTAAGGCTGTTACAGTCCTATTTCAGTTGATTGGAAGCTTCTATTTTTTCCAGTTTTATTTGGGTACCATCTATTATTGGACACTTGGCCTGGTCATCTAAGAGTTATGTAGTCTGGAATCTGTTCACCAACGTAGGGGCCGTAAAATTGGCTAATTTCTTGCCATTTCTAATTTACGCGGAATGTAATCGTTAACTGAAATATGAATTGTTGTCGGACCAGCTGAGCAAGTAGATATTGGGTGTTCTGGTATTGTTCGACCTGTTACTTGCTGCCAGACATGGGCTAGCATTTAAGCTGAGGAGGTGGTAAGCCAAAAAGTCCGAATTTTTACTAAAATCACCGTTTTTAGACTTATTTTTCGCTGAAATAGCTATTCTTAGCTAATTTTCACCTGATCTAGGCATACTTTTATCTTAATTTTCTATACAACAATCTTCCTAAAAATTCTTGAGGGGATAGCGACGCCCTAAGATGGGTAGGGCAGAGCCCATGTCTGGTTGGCGCATGTCAAGAATTCCCAGACTGATTTAGATAGCTTCTCTCCAATGTATGAAAGATGGGTCCGGCAATTTTTAATCGTACGCAGACGCAGCAGCATTTTCAATTTTTAATAGGCTTTTCATTTGGCAACAGCAGCTGTGAACTGCCACTTTAAAATTGTGATCACATCTGCGCTAGAACGTATTATTAGTTTTATTTTGAATCAACCGATTGGCCTGCGCTTCCTTGATCTGCCTTAGAGCTGTGTATATCGTTCTGTTTTAAGGAAATAACAATATGCAGTATGTACGCTAGGCTTTTTACTGAGGTTAACTGATATCATGCCAAATTCATCGGTTGCTATTTTCTGGTCTGCTGCTGTAGCAGTTGTTGCACTATTATGGAATGCTAGTTTTAGATTGGAGAAGCTTGCACGTCGGCGGTCCAGGTCGTTATCTCCCGTTCCGGGCTCTCCAGCACCTGGTATGGAACCATCAGCCGACGCCTCTTTGTAAGTTAGTACTGTAAGAATAATAACGACATGACCTGCTATCTTGAATTAAACTGATAAGGCTTGTTTGTTTTGATTTCCGAAACAACCTCACTTTACTGCCTGTAGTATTGCAGCGAGTCGCGCTCGAATAATGAAAACGTTTCGTTTTGCTGTTTTCGCGAACCTTGGCCAAATAGTTTGTTTCTGTCTTGAAAATGAGGATTAACCTGAAGATCTGTTTGTTAAGAGGAAGTGCAAATATTCCTCATTCTCTGTTCGACAGTGTCAATTTTCCTATTGTTGAAATTTTAACTCAAAATACGCCTGATTTTTTACACAACCCTACGTATCAACTTTCAGTCCGTTCGGCCAAGGTTAGCGGGAGGAAACGACAACAAAAAGTAATGCTGATGCTTCTATTTCTGAGACATCATGTACCTTAGCATATACTAGGTATGGCATCATACATGTGCATTGGGGAGTCAGGGGGACAAAATAAAACTCTACTAAATGCTTCCAGAAGCTGTTAGGAAGCCTCCTGGAGCGTTTCTAAGCAACAGAAAACAATTTCGGTAAACTACACACTCTTGGTCCAGGGAACTACGCACTGAACCCCAAGTTTTCGTAAAAAATTACCATGTTGGCCAATTTTTTTGTTGAAAAACTATATTTTCAGCAGTTTTTTAATCGAAAATTTGGTTTTTACTAAAAATTGAATTTTAGCCGAAAATTGCGATTTTTTAGACAAAACTTTCACCAAAATTTTAATTTCCCCCGAAAATTTTAACCGAGAGCCAGGGCAACTACGCATGGAGATGTAGCTCTCCCCTCAGCTGCCGACGATGCACATGTGTGGTTACAGTTGTCAGAACATGTGCTTGGGTGGCTGCTCAGGGGGCAGCCAGATCTCGATGCGTAGTTGTCCTGGCTAAATGTGCATTTTTTTTGCTGAAAATTGAATTTATGGCAAACATGTTAACCAGAAATTCGAAAATTTTTCACTTTTTTGTGAAAGTTGAGTTTTCGCCAGAAAGGCCGCAAAAGCAGTTTTGCAACAAGCAATCTTGACCAAAAATAGAAAAATTCAACTAAAATTTGCGCTTCAGTGCGTAATTGACAATAGGAAGGGTGTGTAGTAGCCATACATGTACTAGGGGGTTACCCCCTGCTGGAAAGGCCAAAGTGCCATCACCCCCACCCACCCTCCGAGACAGGTTAAAGGACCCCGCCCCCCCCCCCGACCCAAAAATACAAGTACTAGTAGTAGCTCCAGTACTAACAAACTGGCTCAGAAATCACTAATTTTTAGCCTAAAATTCGTTTGAAAAGCCTTTGGGAACCGAATTTGGCGTTTCCACTGTGATATTTAAGAGAAATCGGGGTTTTTAGAAGTCCTTTTTATCGTTTTTGGCTTGTTTTTAGCTCTAAAACGCTGTTTGGCAGCTTAAAATAGCGATTTTTAGCGTCCTTACTGAAAAAACGTGCTAAAAACGCATTTCCAGGTCCTACTCCACCCCCCCCCACCTGAGGAACCCCTCCACGCCCGCAGGTCGACCCAGAGCTGTTGCATGTATGGTAGTTGCCTTATTTGTTTTTTGTGGGCTAAAAACGCATCAAATCTACTGTACCTAGCAGTTTCTGTAAGCGTTAAGTAGAGTTTTATTTTCATCTCCCCTCACCCTCCGCGCACACCTAACCTACATTACTATGTGGTATGGTCACCGGTATAAGTGCCAGGAGACTGTTGCAGTCGATCAACCGAGCAGAACCAATGCGGTTTGCGTTCGTCATTTAAACTTTAACGAAACTTTAAACCTACCTGGCTAGATAGTTTTGAAAAACTGATAGCAGAAAATCGGCGACATTTTCAAAATAGCTACCTTTTTCCGGCAAGTTTCAGTTCAAAACTGCGTACTATACCAATACGATAGCATTTTATGCTGGTAATCAGCTTTTTTCTGCCCATGTCTGGTGACAATACAATAATTTTAACTATTGTTCATCCTCTCTCAGACTCTGTATAAGTTGTGGAGTTTGGAAACTGCTGTACCGGAGATTTCCGCTTATAAGACCACCGTAGTTAGAAGACCATGGTCTTTAAATAGGTTTTTGCTTCCAGTTATAGGACCATGGTCTTCTAATAGGTGGTCTGGAAACTGAGTTCATTGACATCCGTTTTCCAGTTAGAAGACAATGGTCTTAGTTAAATTGGCCTATTTTAACACGCAAGTAAACGATTTTTAAGTGAACAGAAGCTGTCTATCGTTAGAAAGCAAGGGCAGAAGTACATTCGAATGTAAAACATGATATTCTGGTTTTTGTTTTCGACATATTACAGTACTCTGCTATGCTTCAACACTATTTCCCTGAAAAATTTCAAAGAAAGTTTTACAAATTAACCTTAAAATGGTCAGGAATTCCAGGAACAACCATCTACATCAAGATCATTTTAATGTTTGGCCAAAAATCCGTTTTTTTAAGCGAAATAACATTTTCCAGTTATAAGACCATGGTCTTCAAAAGGGCGCCAAATGTGATCCTGAATTTGGGCATTTTCCAGTTATAAGACCAGGTCTTGTAAGTGGAAAACTCCGGTACCGGAAAGCAATTCTTTTGATTCACCTGCTGCGAACTTTACTTCCTTGTCTATAAAATTGTGCCCATAACTCAGTTTTTCTAGCTTCTATGTAAAATTGACGTAATTACAGATTTTACTTGAATTCGTTCGAAATGAAATGTGGGCTTGATATTTAGACCGGTGCTATTTGATGCCTTATTCGCTTGCACATAGGTGATCCGTCGAAGGGGAGGGGGTTTGGCGCTAAAAACCGTCAAAAATCGCAATTTTTTTGTTAAAAATCCTCAAAAATTGCTAATTTGGGCTCGGATACAGCTAAAACTGTTGTTTTACAGTCGCTCTTAGCAATTTTAAAATTACATGCCAGAAAATTCGGAAAGGAATCGTATAATCGTCTCGGGGATCAGGCTTAAGTCGTGTGGGGCAGACCCCGGAGGCGTGTTCCGGTTTCCTCCTTTCCGGTTTCCTCCTTTCCGGTTTCCTCCCTTCCGGTTTCCTCCTTTCCGGTTTCCTCCCCTCATATTCCGGTTTCCTCCCTTTTAAAATTTTTGAGTAATTTAATGAATTTTAGTTCCTATTATTGCAGCAAGTAAGTTTTGAGTCGTTTTAGGCTTATTTTTACTCAGTAGACACATAGTAGTTTAATACACATTAGATCAGGTCAATAACTCATTCGGCAACACAAAAACAGATTATAACAGCCAGCACAACTACAACACGTGTTATGATCAACTTTTTCCAACCTAGAAATCAATTTTTTATTAGATTGTTTGGCTGCTTATTGATTTAATTTTGAGGATGCAACAAGTTAAATTAAGCTTACCAGAATGCCAGCCTTCAATGTTGTTGTTTGTTCTTCTCTGAATTCCGTGCATGTTCCAGAGAGCTAGCGGAACCTCAGGATTGTTGAGCCACTGCCCTTCGAAGTAGTTGAGCAGCGGTTGAATCTGTTGACGCAAGGGCAACGGCATCTCATCGACAAATTCTTCGTACCACTGTAGCAGGACCGGCTCAGGTAGAAATGCAGACGCCATTAACGATCGCACGGCCATACGAAACTGAACACTATCCTAAAATTTAATGTGTTCATCATTCGGATGATACACTAAGGCTTCAGGAAAATGTATTACAGCGGTTTTTTTACTTTTTTTTTGGGATATCGGTCTACCCATCCAGATTTTCCTTGTTACTTCTAACTGTATGTTATATTTTGTTAAACCAACCAACCAACCTTGTACTGCGCCACGAGTCCTTTCGATTGGACGTTTCTGTACACGGCTTGGCAGAGGTGGAAGTGACATCCACGCATCTGTACTCCTGGAAACTCCTGCCGCAGAGCTGGGATCAACCCCGACTCAAAATCGCACCGAACTTCTTGGGGTTGAAGGAAAACGCCTGCGTTTCCAGCCAAATCGCGGATGCAGCGTATAACCCGGATGTATGTTTCACGGGTCTTGTCAGCGAGAAGACAGAAGAGGAACGGCAACAACTTCTCCCCGGCAAAGGCGTGAATAGAGAACAGCTGAGCGTGCTGTTTGGGAAGGTTGCTGAACTTCCCGTCCATAGCCCAGCTTTGGAATTGAGCCAGCTTTCGAAGATTGCCCTCCGTTCCAAAAATGATGATTTTGGAGTCATCAGAACGGTGCAGGAGGAAGTTCTCGCCTCGATTGGTTGTTACGCGCTCTTCTGGTAGCTCGATAGCCGCAGCAGAGACGGCGTCAATGGGGTATCTGGAGTTCTTTTTTTCGTACATCTGCGTTTTGTAGCGGCTGAACGAATTCACTCTGGCGGCAATGGGTGAATCATTAGCAAGTTCACCAACTGAAACAGTAGTCATGCTGTACGCAGACGCAGACACGGACCAGCATTTCGGCTGAGGGGTTGTAGTTTTTCAAATTTACCAGATTATGCCGGATATAAGCTACTCTATGCAAAATTATTCAAAAAATTCCTGATGGGGTAGCGGCGGCTTGATGGGGAACGTCATAGCCCGAGAGGGTCAACTCCCACTGCCCCCTTGCCCATGTCTGGCACGTACGTACAGAAAATGCACATACAGTAGTGCACAGAAAATACAACTATTTCTGCGGATACTGTACCCTTGACTTTCATTGGCGTGCTAGTACAACTATTTTTGCACTAAACGAACGCTAACCTTTCTGGCGATACAGTTGAGGACAGGGAACTTCTTCATTCGCAGGATTTCCAGCTAATTGACGGAGCTCCGATGACCACTTTTTCACAGCAAAACCAACCGGGTCGGGGATACAGTTGTCACGATGACCGCCTCTTTCAGCAATCACCTGCAAGGTGTTGTTTATAGTTTATAGTTCATGAAAAATATCGCGATGATTTAAACACACTTGCCAAGTGCACGGTTTAGACAAATTGCTACGTATAAGGTTTAGGGTAGTTATCCGATCCGATCCGATCTGGCGGGGGGGGTTGTACGATGTACAGCCCTATGATCAGACCTGCACGGTCCATTTCATTACCCCTGTTATCGTCATCTCGGACGTTTGCCCTTCTTTCACTGCCAAGCCACTCAAGCCATGCTGTTGGGCTAGGGTAGTTAAATAACTAACTTGTGTTTTGGCGAGGTTCGTCCACAGTTTACCGGTACATCTGTTAGTAGTATTGCATCGCCACCGGATACGATCGACCTGAGGCTCGACCACCGCTTCGAAGTATTGATAGCCGCGATGGAACACTCCAGCCTTGCCTCGTTTAGTTTGAAAGGTCACTAGATCAGCCATACAGGACAGGACTACAGCAGACTGACCGATACACCAACAAAACCGCAGTATGACCTCTAGTGACAGAGGTGCATCCGCATAATTACTCATTGTTCTGTTTGTGAGCATAAGAACAGTTGCCTTAGGCTAACCGCCTGTCTCTTGATATATTTTATTGCCCATAATTATACAACCATAAAGCTATTGCTGAGCCGGAACTCATTCCAATCTACAGGCAAGAAGTGCCGCATCATACAGGACACACTTGCCCAATTACAGGTTAATCGAATTTTTAAGATTGTTCACTAAATTTACTTTTAAAATGACTCAAAACTTACTTGCTGCAATAATAGGAACTAAAATTCATTAAATTACTCAAAAATTTTAAAAGGGAGGAAACCGGAATATGAGGGGAGGAAACCGGAAAGGAGGAAACCGGAAGGGAGGAAACCGGAAAGGAGGAAACCGGAAAGGAGGAAACCGGAACAAACCGACCCCGGAGCCCCTGTTACATGTATACTCTTGCATGTCCAGTCAGTCCTACTAGAAAACCACGCAAGTCCCGTGGTCCAGTGTTTCTGGTGAGGTAGCACAGGCTTATTCATTTTCACTGTTTTTTAATTCTCGTCTACATTACCGTAGCAGATGGAATGCGTCGTTTGGCATCCTTGTCGAAATTGGAAACAGTTTTATCTGAAAAGTGCCACCTCTTTAACTGTAGTCCCAATTTGTGCACTGATTGAGCGAATGATGAGTTTAGTGGCTGTGTTAAGTTAAGCACTCACTCACTGAATTGCTGTTTCTTAGCCGCTACAAAAACCGCTCTATAGACGCTTTTGATAAATACACACTGTGTTTGTTGTAATTTCACATAGTGGTTACATTCATACTGTAGGTCTTTCATTACATAAAACGTAGTTTTAGGCAAACAGTCCGATTCTTCTTATCCTCGGCCGCTGTGATTCAAATGCAGCTAAAATGACTGCTTTTAGTGTCTGAACTTGTAACACGTTGCTTCTCGATAATTAAAAAGTATTTGGTCAAAATTGCTTAAACAAAATGCTAATTTAGACTACAACAGAACAAACAGCTAAAAATGACTGACTCATCACAGTCCAGTCCACAAAAATGCATTGTTATTCAACTTTATTATCGATTCGTTTCTTCAGTCTGCTTTAGAAAGGCCGGGTTTGCGCCAAATGGGCACTACATTTATTTAATACTCAGCAATAAGCGCTTCACATGCATAAGACATCGGCAGTTGCGTTGCCACGACAACGCGCGCGCTTCCTCTGCTTTCGTTCTATCTCTTTCTGACCCTAAACACTGTTATAGCCAAAAAATAAAGAATTCTATTAGAAAGCTTTCTTCTTCTCTGCTCTTCCACTAGAATCCATTGGCTTCCGGAAGGCCGAGCTAGTGCGTGGGTAGGCTAGGGCACTTTTTTTGTCGGCAATCGATAAGCTTGCGCCGTGGCCAATGCAAAAATAGTGCGTTCGATAGAGAAAAAAACGTGCCGGTGTCGTGTCTCCCAGCCCAGCCGGCCGCGGTGGTGGCGTGATTACGTTAGTGCCGGTGACACGTCATAGGCGGCCGGCCGGCCGGTTTACTTTTCGGCCGCACACAATCAACTGGCCTCTTCTTTTCAAAATGGCAGCCTTTTACTCGGCCGCACTGCTACCAGCTAGAACGTTGTCTTTTGTGCCAGTCGATCAAACAAAATAATAATGTTCCTCTTGGATGCCAAGCGCGCGACCAGTCTGCGACGGCGGTTCAGTGTCAGCAGAAGACCGAAGACAACAAGTCTGAAGTGCGGTTTGTTTAGCGAAGAGGAGGTTGGAGGACCGCCCAGTGTGGAGCCGGTGCTGACTGCAAATTATAATGACAGTTTTCGGGAGGCCAACCACCATCTGGATGACGACAGACGCGAATCGTCGGCCGAAGTCGATGGAGCTATGAATGAACTGGCTTTGCCTGCCACTCAGGGACACAGAAAAACTAACAGGTACCTGCGGAACTTTGGTACAACGCGGTTTTTTGCTGAGATGTAGGATAAGCTGTGCCTGTGCAATTCGGCACACCGTTTTCAGTTTTTCAAAAATTTCTCGGACCAACTTGCCCCCAACTATATGGGAGTGCCTGATGGGCTTTGAGAGATGGTGAGGTAAAAAAAGTCCGATTTTCTTCTAAAACCAAGGTTGTGGCTTGTTTTTTTTGTTAAAACAGGCTATTTTGAGCTCCTTTACACGTAATCTTTAGATATACATTTATTGTAATTCTCAATACAAAATTCTTGCAAAAAATTCTGGTGGGGTAGAGCAGACCTGAGGGGGGTAAATCAGAGCCTAATGGGGAAAGCCCCTCTTTGCCCATGTCTGATTTTGACTGAGTATGGAAAAGTAAGTAGAAAAAACTAAGTTGCCCAAAATTTGGGTCACTGGAGTGCACTTGATTTATTGGCCAAGAAAAGCGGGTCGGGCCCGGCGCATCCTTACCATGAACCGCCTCAACTGCCTATATACATGTGCACGGGGTGCCCATGGGGCGGACAAAAATAAAGATCTACCAAACGTTGCTAGAGGCTGCAAGAAAGCCTCCAAATGCATTTTAAGCCACAGAAATCAATTTTGGCAACTACGCACCAAACCCGAAATTTTCGCAAATTTTATCAATTTTTTGACAAAATTTTTGTTGGAAATCCGTTTTTTCGGCAGTGTTTGTAAAAAACTCTACTTCAACCAGAAAGTTTGAATTTTAAGTGAACTTTTTGAATTTTCCGCCAGAACATTTGCAAAAAATTTAAAATTTCCCGCCGAAATTTGAATTTGCGCCAAAAATTTGAGTATTTCACCAGGCACCTACTCATTGAGACCTGGCTGTCCTGTCTCAACTGCAGACCATGCACATGTATGCCTCCTACCAATCCACAAAAACTTTGAATTGTGCCCCGGAGAAGCACTTAGGCCTTTCCAGTGTGTTCCAGATTTGTAGTGCCTTGCGTCTGGTCTGCTTCAGCCAAACCATTTTTAAGTGATCTGTACTGTCGCTTTATGATAGGACAATGAAACTTCTAGTGTCAGTCAGATAAGAGATACTAGCATTAGTCATACTTTGCGACAGCGGACCAAGGTGTTGAGTCGTGCTGAGAGCCGGCGGCATCGGCAAAAATTAGATTCTCGCTGCGCAGCTGAACTAACGAAATGCGCAAAAATCGAACTTTTCCAGCCGTTGGTGGAGACAGAAAGGTGCTAGACTTGTTGCGCCATAAAAACAGTAGCCTCGTGCTAAAAATAGAGCTGACACTCTAAATTGCTGGCTAGTCTTTCCCCTGCATATTGAGCTTTTGCAGTGATGTGTCTCAGTTGTCGGTGCAGGGCAGTTCGCGGTCGTCCAGTCCCAAGGGCTCCAACAAAAGTCTGCACCTATCGTCGCCAATCGACCGCAAGACCTCTGCTTCTGACACAGCCGCAGCTGCCATGAGCAAAATTGGCAACGCCGGTCGCACACTGAAGAATGTGCGTTTAGTCTAATTGAATTGAAGGCTAAATCTGATTTATTTTATTGCTGCTTCAGTTCCTCAACCCCAGCTACAAAAGCCGCAACGAACAGTACAGAAAGTTGTTCAAATCGGAGCTTGAAAATGACAAGTTTGTTATGGGTAAGCTAAGCTTTTTGTTTGACTGAACCACCAGAATGTTTCAAAAACGAGTGCCCTGAGAAAAGCTCTGTGACAGCTTTTTGCGAGCGTGTAATCAAGCTGAAACTTGAAGGATGGTGAAAGGGCCATCAAGTTTTGAGTTGAAACTTCAGCTTTCTAGGACACTGTACCATCGTGCACTCTTTCTCTTAAACAAACACCAAATTGGGCTAAGTCGCGCCAATGTCAACAAGTTTGCTTTTAAACAAATGTTGAACAAATGCCAAAATATGTATGTATGTCAAGAGCAGAAATACGCACTTCTAATTTTCAGACTATTCGTGTGCATTTCAACGCGAGATATTAGTTCACGGTCGTATGTACCTCAGTCAACGTCGGGTGTGCTTTTATGCTAATCTGTTCAAATGGGAAACATCATTGGCAATTCAGTACACAGATATTCAATCGATGACCAAAGAACGAACAGCTATGGTTATTCCAAATGCAATTCAAGTTCGTTCTTTCTGCATTTTTCTGTGTTGCCTTTCTACAGCGTCTGTCAGAAATCAACCGATTTGAATGAATTTTTTTTGATGAAAGACAAATAAATTTTTGAAAGATTGGTGATAATTTTGATTGAGATTTTTTGCTTAGTTTTTGAGATATTTGCAACAAAATCGAAATCGTAACAGATTTTGGTAATGAGCAACAGCGATTTTTGATTATTCCGTTGCACTCATAATAAACAGTTTCCTATTGCTAAGGGCAAACAACGAGACTTACTGATTATACACAGTCGGTTACTTCAGTTTAGTCTTGTTAGCCCAGTCAGCACTAGGAATCTGTTTTATTATGAAGTGCAACAGTATATCTGCCTTTCATTAAAAAATGGAATCATTCAAATCGGTTGAGATTTGCGGTTGCTACAGTAAGAAATCTACTGCGCAGTTGTTAAAAATTTTTTGAAGGCCAACAATTTTTGGTTTTTTAAACTTAAAAACTTTTAATCGTCTTAATGGGGTTCAGCGTGCTAGTACAAATAATTACAACAAATTTTCCACTTTTGCACCTCAAGTCAGATAAGAAACCTGTTTGAAACGCCAATACAGGCCTAAACACTGCCTATAACTGCATAATTTCACCGAAAATTGTCTTTAGGGGCACTTCTATGTGGATCCTCCAAAGGAAGGATTTCTTATGCAGCCGCTGCTAGGCTCAGTGCAAAAGAAGTATTATACAGGTTGCTGGATAAAATGTTGGCTGCTTCCAAATAATTTGCTAAAAATTGCTTGTATGTTCCCACTTTTTGCCTTAATGTGCATATTGATTTTAAAAAATAATAGTTTATTTAAAATTTTTGACCCTAACAAATTGCTGGATTGTTTTTTGACGTGACATACCTTGTTATTGCGATTCATTATGATGTTATGATTATTGACTTCAGGTGGTGACAACGGCTGGCGAGAAGTATTTTTTCACTTCCTTTTCCAAGCGCGACAAAGCTTACTTGATGATGTTCCGTCTCTGGCAGTACGCTCTTCTAGACAAAGTGAGTTTCGGTCCGGCGGGAATGATTTTGTCAAATATTTATGTCTTCTCTCTAGCTCTATCGATCTCTTGACACAGTCAGTCACCCACTCGAATATGCGCTCGGTTGGTGCAAAAATATGCGTGCCCTTTTTGGCCGATTAATTAGACCTCCCAGACAGTTGACTGGAGGAATTCTACTTCATTAACGGTCTGCCCGGCCAGCCGGCACAGCGCTGTCGCTAAATTGGCATTACCCCTGCGCCATCCAGGACCTTTTATACCCGTTCAGCGGATTTGCTAGACACGCCTGTCTGTCTGCCTGGCTGGTTTTGCTGGGCGATTGAGAGAGTAGGTGGTGTAGGTTGGTTACTAAATTATCAGTCTCTGCTTGGCTGGGCATAGTGCATGTTGAGTGCACAGGCGATAAGGTCCCATAGACTGCAACTTAGTGCCGCGCAAGTGGAAAGCCGCACTGCCTTTTCTGCATGTTTAATGTAGCTCGAGTGTATGCCAACGTTGCCCAACCATCTCCAACTCCCCCTGGTGCAAGGAAAAAGAGAGCAAAAACTGCTCACCGGAAAGAACCGGAAGTTATGCTGAGAGCTCAGAGCGCTTCGTACCATTTCGACAGCAAGTACTTCGATAGGAAGTCTTCCTCAGGCAGCAGCAAGCCTCCTATGTCGGCCAAAGTGAACTGTCTGTTTTGTTTTTGGGGCGGTCTGGAAACTTTTTGGCACCAAACCTATTCCCCTGTAGAAAGTTAGACCAAGCATATCCTCCAAATCTACAGCTGTTTTTCACGTCAAACTTAGCGTATTTTTGCGTGACATAGAGATTTATTGCTCCCATGAATATGGAAAGAAGTGGACAGCTCTCTCCAGTGCCGGATGTTTACATACATTTATGATTAGGGTTGGTAGTACAAACTGTTCGTTGTGAGAACTCAGTGACTGAACGGTATTCCGACCCTACTGCTTCTCGGGGTCGGAAAGTAAAGATTAGGTGGCATACGCAAATTCTAATTTTTCTAGTAATCCTTGAAGCAAGAATGCATAAAAGAGTAAAGGAATGTGTCACTCAGCGGCCGGCTGCACCATAATTTCCCGACCTCTCCGGTAATTGCGCATGCGCTTTATTGCAGCGCAACCTGATTTCTGAGTAAGCATTTCAGGACCCCTCCGGTGGAGCAGCGCATCGACACTCGGCCGGCCGCTGGGTGGCACATTCTTGCTACTCTTTTATGTATTCTTGCTTCAAGTATAATTTTGAAAATTGCAGGAACGATTGGTATTGTCAGTATGTCATTGGGTATAACGCCTTGACTGGGCAACTCTATAGCAGCACAAGATTTTTGCAATTTAGAAATAATTTTGTTGAAGCGGTGCTATTTTTGATATTTTCGATTTCTGAAGATTTTAATGACATGAAAGAGAGTTAAATATGTTTGTTTTGTTTATTTGTGAAACTGGCTGGTAAAATCTATGTTCATTAGCCACAACATGGATTCAGGGTGCTTTCTTTTCTTGATTCTTCCAAGATGCTAATTTCTTAACTGTCGTCGGATTTTCGGTCATGTTTTTTGAAATCTCCCAATTCCAGTGCCCTTCAAGCTGCCGGTATTCCTAGTCAGTATGTCCTGCAATATGACAATACCAGTCGTTCACGCAAGTTTCTACGCTTTAATTCAAGGATTACTCGAAAAATTAAAATTTGCCGTTACACCCTGATCCGATATATTGGGGAGGGGGCCTGGCCCGAAACAGCACCGCGTTGGACAGAGCCACCACGCCACATCAGCAGTACAAAGAAGCACTCAACCAGCTGTTCAAGGTCAAACGATCGACAGTTCGGGCCTACAAGGATTTCACATCCATCACACTACTCCCGGGAGAAACGGCTAATGAACTGTTGTGTCGCCTCAGAAAAGCTGCTAAGGAGTATGAGCTGGAAAACAAGACCATCGACTACTTCATCGCGCTGCAGATGGTGTGTGCAATCGGCAATGTCTACCAGCTGGTTCAGGAACAGCTACTCAGCCGTGCAGAACCCAACCTGGAGGAATTCTCCAATGTACTACATGCTGCTGAGACTGCTAGGGCAGATCAGACAGCCATTGCGGAAACATCAAACACTCTCCAAGTTTCCCGGTCCTCTGTTTCTGCTATTCACAAGTCAGCTAGAAGCAAGCAACCTCTCAAGAAGAACAAGGGACAGCAACAATCACCGCAGCAATCGCGCAATCAACCTCAGAAGTCCAACGCCAAGTGTGGATACTGTGGCTATAATCTGCATACATCGCGGAAGCAGTGCCCAGCCCGTGATCAGACATGCAACTTCTGTGGTATCAAAGGACATTTCCAGACCGTGTGCCGTCAGAGGACCCGTCAGGGGAATGTTTCAACTAAATCAGTGGGGTCAGTCTCAATCGGCGCAGTGAAGCAGGCCTTCCAGATCACGGTGCAACTTCAACCACCACAACAACCTGCTCAACTGCTCACCTGTGCTGTGGACAGCCAAGCCGACATATCTGGTATTCCAGAACTGCTGGTACACCAGATCTTCCCTGGCATCCAGACAACACCTACTGATTGCAGATTGCGCAACTTCGATTGCAGCAGAATCAATGCCACAGACGCTCTGAGGACGTTTCCATGCACAGTCAGCTACTCGGGCCGCTCAGCTCAAGCTCTCTTCTATGTGCTCCCACCCCAGTGTTCTCCTGTTTTGGGCAAGGACTGCATTCAAGCACTCGATCTACAACTCTCTGGTGGGTCTCTTTCCGTCAAGACACTACAGGGTCAGTCAGCAGGGACACATCGACCACTCTCATGTTCAGTCTCTACTGTACAAGACTACAACGAAGTGATCACTCAGCAGTACCCTGCACTTCTCAGTCCAGAGATGGGACTCATCCCAGACCTTGTGCATCGCATAGAGTTGGAGCCAGATTTCCAGCCATATGAGTCCAAACTCAGATCGATTCCACTCTATCGCTATGACGGAGCACTCAAGGCCATCCAGGAGTTGGCAGATTTGGGAATCTGGACCAAGGTGGATCGAGCAACAGTGGTCAACCCTCTGGTTGCAGCTGACAAACCAGATGGCTCAGTGCGTGTAACCACTGACTTCACACGTCTCAACCGTTATGTGAACCCGGTTCGATTTCCACTACCTAACATCAGGGATGTGCACCAACGCCTTTCCAAGTCAAAGGTCTTCACAACCTTGGACCTCGTCAAGTTCTACCACAACATTGCTCTGCATGAGGACAGCAAGTCACTCACTGCTACAATCACACCACTGGGTTTGTTCCAGTACAACCGTCTACCCATGGGATTGTGTGATGCAGGTGCTGCTGCCCAGAAGTTCATCTTTGAGCTACTGCAGGACATTCAAGGATGCATCCCCTATGTAGATGACATCATTGTGCATGCTCCCGACCAGGCAACGCATGACCAGACTCTTCACCGTGTTTTGGAGAAGTTACATGATGCTAACCTCCGGCTCAACGTGAAGAAGTGCAAGTTTGCTCAGTCTGAGGTCAAGTTCCTGGGTCGAGTGGTATCGTTCGGTTGCATCAGACCAGCCAAAGAGAATCTGCAGCCAATCCTCAACTTTCCGGTTCCCACCAACAAGAAGGAAGTTCAGTGTTTCCTCGGTATGCTCAACTACCAGTCTGAGTATATCCCTGAGCTACATCAGCTGGCAGAACCACTCAGAGCTCTCACACGCAAGGCACCAAGCAAGTCCGGCAAGATCCCAAGAAACTATGTCGAGTTTCTCTGGGGTCCTCAACAGCAAAAAGCCTTTGATGCACTCAAAGCAGCTGTGTCAGCAGATCTTCAACTGGCTCTGTTCGATCCCAACAGACCAACGATCCTGACAACCGACGCCAGCGACTGTGGAATCGGTGCCACGCTCAGCCAAATCCAACCCAATGGGAAGGAGCGACCAGTGGCTTACGGTAGTCACACACTCGACGAACGCCAGAGGAATTACTCAGCCAGTGAACGAGAAGCTCTCGCCGCCATGTTCTTTGCTGAGTACTGGGAAAAATTCCTCCTGGGCCGTCACTTCACTCTCAGGACTGATCACCAGGCACTCACTTCGCTGCTCAAGCAACGTGGCAAGGGCCGTCAAAGCGCTAAGTTCGAGCGTTGGTTCGTCGGTTGTCGCAGATGCTCTCAGTCGCATCCCTGAGAAGCATGTCAATTCTGCACATGATGGTGTGCAGGATCCCTTCATTCACGCTCTTCATGCTGTGGCCGAGACACCCAAAAGCCCAACTTGGAAATGCCTCCAGCAAGCTACTGCAAGGGATCCACTGCTTCAGCTGATCATCCAGCACCTCAAGCAAAGCACTCCCAAGTCTCACCTTCCTAAGTCTCTGCACTCCTACAAGTCAGTGTGGGAATCGCTCACTGTGGAAGATGGATGCATCTCTCGCGAAGGCCGGGTTGTACTACCCCAGACACTGTGGCGCCAAGTTCTTCAGCTTGCACACAAGGGACACCCGGGCATCGATCGCATGAAACGCCTGCTTCGCATCAGCTACTGGTGGCCTGGCATGGACTCTCATGTGATGCACACTGTCAAATCCTGCCAGCCATGCGAGCAGAGCTCCAAGTCAACGCCAAGGACCAAGGTTCCAGTCCAGGAGCGGCCAAGACCCACTACACCTTGGACTGAATTGGCTATCGACATTACGGGTCGATTTGCCAATGCTCCTGATGGTCGCGGCTACTGTGTAGTGCTCATCGACTACATGTCAAGTTTCCCAGAAGTGCTTTGGACTGAGGACACCAGCAGTACAACCATCATCAACTGGCTCACTGAACTCTTTGCCAGATACGGTCATCCTGCGCAGATTCTCAGTGACAACGGTCCCCAGTTCACCAGCCATGCTTTTGTCAACTTCTTGACCAGCAGAGGCATTCGGCACATGCGCATCACTCCCTACAGTCCAGAACGCAATGGATTGGTTGAGAGGTTCAACGGCACTCTCAAAGGCGTTATCGAAACGCTACCTCCCAGTCCAAATCGTCATGTTTGGGATGCTGCCGTGCTCGAATTTCTTGCCACCTATCGTTCTACACCTACTGCTCAGAGCAAGAGCCCTGCTGAGTTGATGTTTGGCAGACAAGCACGATTACCATTCCAGTTTGCTCAGCCGATTGTCAAGCCAGAGCCTACTGCTGCAAGCACACAACCCAACCCAGCGCGCACTTTCCAAGTGGATCGCCGCCTCATTGGCAGAATTCATTTTCCTGGTCCATTTCGGAGGGGGGAGAAGGTTCGTGTGAAGAAGCCGGCAGTCCAAGTTCGCAAGGGTCAATCGCCATACACGCAACCACTGACTATCGTGGAAGTGCTGGGCTACTGGACGTACAGGCTTGAGGATGGACAAGTTGTCAATGCCAGACGCTGTAAACGCCATTACAACGCCCCTCTTGCCTCAGATGATGAGCAACAACACACAAATCGTCAAGCTGGTCAGGCTGAAGTAGGATACGGTCCGCAAACGCCTCAGCAGCAAGTACCGCCTAACCAGTCGCCAGCGCATTCGGGAACACCATTCTTCACACCTCCGCAGCAGCAACGCTACAACCTACGCGACCGGCGGAAGATCCAAGCTCCTAAACGCCTGATCTTTGATAAATGACTGCTGCCATTTGTTTTGTAATCTTTCTGTACCGCCGGCTCATCACTCTCTCTCTCTCTATGGAAGAGGGGGGTGGTGTCGTGTGAGTGTGTGTACGTACAGCGTATGTACGTATAAGTGTGCACGTGCGTTTCAGGTGTGATTCCGGTATTTGCATGTAATGGTGTTTTATAGAGCTGTCACCCCGCGCTAGGATTAGGTGTCAGCTCAGACTGTAAGGCCGCAACGGGTGAGCCGTCCTAATAGTCATTCTGGTCTGCGCCTCTATTACTCTTGCTGTGCCCCTAGCCTTGATACTCGTTAACGTGCGGCTATCTAAGTAAACCGCATTTGTTGCTACTACCACTACTGTGCCGCCTACTACACTCGGTCACCGGCGCCGCGCAACCACCTAGCCCATAACAAATGACATGAAAGAGAGTTAAATATGTTTGTTTTGTTTATTTGTGAAACTGGCTGGTAAAATCTATGTTCATTAGCCACAACATGGATTCAGGGTGCTTTCTTTTCTTGATTCTTCCAAGATGCTAATTTCTTAACTGTCGTCGGATTTTCGGTCATGTTTTTTGAAATCTCCCAATTCCAGTGCCCTTCAAGCTGCCGGTATTCCTAGTCAGTATGTCCTGCAATATGACAATACCAGTCGTTCACGCAAGTTTCTACGCTTTAATTCAAGGATTACTCGAAAAATTAAAATTTGCCGTTACACCCTGATCCGATATATTGGGGAGGGGGCCTGTACGGCCCTATGATCAGACCAACTTGTCCATTTCATATCCCAAGTGGCCGTTACACCCTGATTTTTAATTTAATCAGCCGGCAATCTGACTATCATGATGGGTCGCCTAAATGTATGTAGCCAAAAGGATTAGGAATTATGATTATTATCTACCTGCATTGCCCAAAACGGCCATGATCAGGAGGTGAACAGAGTGATCAGTAATAATGTCTGTACTTACTAATAGACAGTTCAATTACCTACGCCGCTGCATCACATGTAATAGCTCAGCTACAACACTACATATCTAATTGTTACTGGTGCCCTAATTCGTGGGAATTGCTGATCATTTTTTGTCGCCCAATAGTAGGACCGCCCAATACTGTAGTCCTGTATGGACGTATATCCTTTCTAGTCGGTAAGTCCGGCTGAGATGTGGAGCTGGGCCAATGAGGGCTACCAAGAAGCCGAACTGAGTCCATCTGATGAAGAAGTGCTGGAAGAGTTGGACGATCAAGAGTCAATCAACACGGTAGAGACAGTTATACTTTGCGCTAGTTTTGTGCAGAGAAGTAATTGAGAACTTTCAGGACTTGAGCGGTCCCACCTGGCCAGATGACGTGTCGACGACCTCTAGTCTACCGGCCGGCACTGCATCTCCTCCTGTCAATGCCGGTTCGCCCCCACTTCCCAGCCCGATCGCAGCAGAGAACAGCCCGAAGTCGCAGTCGATTGCTTCAGAAACTGTTGACTTGTCGCCGCAGAACAACAAAGTCACCTTTAACAAGAATGACGGTGGCCCCAAGAAGAAGAGGCGAAAGGAGGTCAAGAAGAACGGCCCATTGCAGCATGTGCGCAGCAGTCCTGCTATCACGGTGGCCCATACCGAAACTAACGGAGCGGCTGAGGAACCGACTTATGGCGACAGTTCGGACAACGAAGGTTATATGCAGTCATACATGTGCATGGGAGACAAAATAAAACTGCTAAATACAGGCAGGGCCATTAATCTGTCACAGGTTTCGTCTTGCTGTAACTTCTGTGTTGGTTAATCAAATTCGCTGAAATTTTAACACAACATGCACAAATCCTCAGAATTTTTACTCTGAAAAACTGAGCCAAGGCTATCATTTCAAGCACTAGTTATGCACTTGCACGTGTCCCTCATCAAAGTGAACATGTGGATGGAAGTGAATAACTAGTGGTTGAAGTCTCAGACTTGGCCAAAGCTTTGAGAGTAAAAATTCTGAGGATTTGTGCATGTCGTGTTAAAATTTCAGCCAAATTGATTGACGAACACAAAAGGTACTGGAAGACGAAGCCTGTGATAGATTAATGGCCCACCCTCAATTTTAGGTGCTGTTAGGAAGCCTCCTGATGCGTTGTTAAGCCACAGAAATCAAGTTTAGCTACTACGCACCCTTTGTCCAGGCAACTACGCACTGAAGCCCAAATTTTCGTCATAACTTTAGATTTGACAATTTTTTGTTAGATAACTAGATTTTGAACTATCATTTAATCAAAAATTTGATTATTACTAAAAATATGAATTTTAACTAAAACCTACGATTTTTAGGCAAAAATTTGGCCAAAATGCATTTTGCATGCAAAAAATAAATTTCCCTCCAGAATTTGAATTTTTCAACACAAATTTGCACCTCGACCCGGGGCAACTACGCTTGATGACCCGGCTCTCCCCTGAGCTTCCGACCATGCACATGTGTGGTTAGAGTTGTCAGAACAGCGCAACAATAAGGTAGTTGGTTTTGTAGAGTTGACCTGTCCGTGTCACGATCACCAGGGCCAGCAGTTGATCAACACGGTGATTCCAATGACTGTTGATCAGATGTTCGTGCTCATCTACACCGATTCGAAGTTCTTCCGAGAATTTGAAACCGCTAGAAAGTGCACCAGTAAGTTGAGTTTCTATTCATGACAGATTACGTTTAAGAAGCCCTTTTCTTGTGCCAAATCAAACAAAAATTGGCAGAAAAATTTCCTAGTAACGCACAGTAAATTAGCTAATTTACATAAATAATCTGTTTTTGCTATGTATTCCTAGTGATGCCTGTTCCCTGAAATACGATTTTAGACTCAGATGAGCAAGTATTGGGCATTAGGTTAGGGGAGTGTCAGGTATTGGGTTTTTCTACTACTGTTCGCACTTTAAAAATTTGATTTGAAGGCCCTTTGCTTTGGACAAGGCTTGTTTTGTAAGGCGCGATTAGATACAGGGTGTCTCAAAAAATCATTTTCTCATCATCATGATCACATTTCTTTTTACTGCCATTTCCGCAAATTTTGACCAAATAGGCTGAAATTTGGACCATAGGTGCCCAAATTCGGGCAATTTTATGTGTTAAAGTTTGGTGCACTAGGCTTGACTCATTCCCGAGAAATTTAAAAAAAAGTGAAATTTGTTAAATCAATAGTGAAAGCCGGTCACCGAAAAAATGATCACATTTCTTTTCACTGCGATTTCCGCAAATTTTGACCAAATAGGCTGAAATTTGGACCATAATGTGCCCAAACTCGGGCAATTTTATGTGTTAAAATTTGGTGCACTAGGCTTGACCAATTCTCGAGAAATTTCAAAAAAGTGAAATTTGGTAATTTCAATACCAAAAGCCGGTCACCGAGAAAACGTTACATTACATTATCGCCTAAGCTCTAACGATAGCGTTCAGCCTATTTGGTCAAAATTTACGGAAATGGCAGTAAAACGAAATGTGATCATTTTTTCGAGACACCCTGTAGATCCTTGGTTCTTCTGTGATAAGCGCTGATGTTTGTAGGACGCGAAGATAACTGTCATACAGACAATGCAGGTATAAGAATTGTTTGACGTCCGATCGTTCATGTCTGATGCAGTTCGGTGCACTATTAACATTGGCAACATCGTGTTTCTGTAATGCTATTTTGTCCAACTTAACCGGCACGTTGTATTCTTGTACGTATTCTTGTATGTATTCTTACTATATTGCTATTGCCATACCTTGGTCGCAAAACTTGTTTTCCCATCGGGACAATGTGTCTGCCATTAGATGCCGTTAAGTAGCTAACGTCTCAAAATGAATTCATTTATTTGTGCTCTAATTTCCGTAGACCTTGTCAAGAGGGACAGAGGTGCAGAAAATGTGGTTATTTTAATGTTTCTAGTTTGGTGCACCAGACTTGACCCAGTCCCGAGATATTTGAAGTGTATGTGAAATTTAGTAATTTCAAAACATAGATTCCATGTTGAAAATGGAAACTTTTCTTTTTTCTGTCTTTTTATCAGTATTTCTATTGGTGTAATTATTGATTAATTTTCAGCATTGGGTCGAGACTGGTGCACGACACAAAATACATATGCGGAATTTTGCCCAAGGTTTGCGGACGTTGCAACAAAAGAAATGTTTCCATTCTCAGTTACCCAGTGCCTCTGAATTAGGAATTCAGTGTTTAAGCCAACAATAATAGTGTCTGCGGCTAAGTATGGCTTTAGCTGAGGCTGCTGTGTACGTAGATGGTTGCGGGCGTTAGTACATTATGTAGTAGTGCTGTTGAGCCTTGTGTGCAAGTCCGTCCTGGTTGTTTGTTTCGGTGCAAATGCAATCAATGCATGGGCCGAAAATAATTTTCTTGCCCTGGTGGCCTTTGAAGAAAAAATGCCACAACCGACCTTAAACTGACTTCTTGGGTGCGACTGGCTTGATGGTCTGTGCGATTTTCCGAGAAATGTCGTAGTTTGTGCCAAATTTCTTAGCGAAAGCTGTTGATGTTCACCTTTTTCTAGAGGTGGTCTGTCACCAGTATTTTCTTAACTGTAGCAGATAAACGACAGACTGGGATTTCCTAATTAGGCGTTGAGTGACTACGTAGCTGACAGAGTGTCGGTCGGCCCATGCATGTGTCTAGCTCTCTAACGCTGTTGCTGTGTTCCAGTGTCTGCAGCTCAACTAGAAGCTCATCTGAGCGTGCGTGTAGATTCTGTCTGCAATCACTGTTCATTCTAGACGTGGAGTTGCGTGAGTGGGGCGAGCAGGGCGCGGATGGCGGTCGGCAACGGGTCTTCAAATATACAATGGCCTTGTCCGGAGCTGTAGGACCGAAGTCCTGCGACTGCACCGAGACTCAGGTACTGCCTGTATCATGCATCTAACAGGTCATCCGCCTCACCTATGAGCCCAAGGCGATTTTAGTGTCTGAATTTCTAAAAAATCGCAAACGTTTGCTCAACAAATTTCTTGCCAGAAAAATCGGAGGGGGTCGGAAAAATGGTCTCGAGGAGGGGACCCCGATAGGGGTAGGACCTAAGTCGGTTGATGCGGACCCCCTGTTACATGTATGGCGTGCATAATCTAACGGCTCATACGTCGAAAGGCGAGGCCCAGCTGGTGTTTGTGCATTTGTTCGGCGGGTAGAGTACAGACAATCTACAAAGTAGACTTTCGGTCGCTCAGAACAGAAGTATTATTTTATGTAATTTGGGCTTAAATACAGCTAAAGAATTGGATGTTTTGCCGGCAGTGTTGGCGAATGTTTGCGTGAAGTTGTAAGCGATGATCTTGTTGTTGGTGCGCAAAGAGATGTGTAGGTATTTTGTAGACATACTACCAGTACGGCAAGTCAGGTCAGGTGTACGTTGTAAAGGCGGAGATAAAGAATCAGAACGTACCGTACGCCGACAGCTTCCTGGTCTTTACCACCGTCTGCCTTAGTCGCGTAACCTCCAACCAGTGCAGAATACTGGTGCACGGCCACGTTCACTTCGTCAAGTCAGTCTGGGGAATGATCAAAGGTTTTTATTTTATTTAGTTCTATTGCATTTTGTTTGAGCCATACGTGTACGTCTAAAATTTTAAAAAGCTCCAAAACGCCCGGAAATGCGTTTTTTCAGTAAGGACGCTAAAAATCGCTATTTTAAGCTGCCAAATAGCGTTTTAGAGCTAAAAACAAGGAAAAACGACAAAAAGGGCTTCCAAATACCCCGATTTCTCTTAAATATCAGCTTTGGAAACACCAAATTCGGTTTTCAAAGGCTTTTCAAGCGAATTTTAGGCTAAATATTTCTGAGCCAGTTTGTTAGTACTGGAGGCGCTACTGCTACTTGTATTTTTGGGTCGGGGTCCCTTAACCTGTCTCGGGTGCTGAGGGGGTTTGGCCTTTCCAGCAGGGGGTAACCCCCAAACCCCCGTACCGTAGTACATGTATGCTCAGAAATCACGAATGATTGGCTTAAAATTAGCTTAGACGGGCTTTTATAGCCACGTATGTGCTTTCATTGTTGATATTTAGGTCAAATCGGTGTTTTCTAGGCCCTTTCCGTCCTTTTTCCTCGTTTTTATTTTCCTTGTTTTTAGCTCTAAATCGCTGTTTGACAGCTTAAACAGTGATTTTTAACTAGATTAATACATAAATTTGGTAAAAACGCATCTCTACTAGACGTTTTGGAGCTTTTCAAAATGTAGGACCATACGGTTGCCTGAAAATCCGGAAGCGGGTCTAAAGGTCTCGGGTGATGGGTCCCTGAAAAAGTAAAAAAACGCCTATTTTACCTAAAATAAGCGAAAATTTTCTCCCTCCGGGTGGTCGGAGAGAGAGGGAGTAAACCCCAACGTACCCTCCGCGGCCCATGTATGTTTTGGACCCTCTTCCTGGGCAAAACCGCTCGGACCACTCCCACAAGTCGGTCCGGACCTGTTACATGTATGGTTTGAACTGTAATTCGAAATTGAAACCTGACTTATTTGCAAGTAGAAAAGATTAAACTTAATTTGACTGTGTTCAGGCATGATCGAGAAAAATACGCTGGCCGGCCTGAACGACTACTACAGAGCGCTGGAGTCGGCGCTCAAGACCTATTGCGCTCAACTCGGCTTGCCGGCCGAAGGCGAAACCGAGGCTCCGCCCACCGAGGCGGCGGCGATTGGCGAGCGAAAGAAGAAACGGCGACGGTCGTTGGAAGCGGCGGCCGAGGAACAGTCTCGCTCGACAAGTCCGGCGCCGGCGCCGGAAACGGGTCCGCAAGTCATTCCCAAAGAAGTTCAATGGTTGGCGAAAGTTATGGTTTCTGTGTAAGCAAATTTTGGCCAATCAACGTGTACAAAGAGAGTGAACTTCAGTATGGTTGTGATGCTGTTGCTCAATGGCACGCTGCTGGCCAAACTTTGGAGCTCCGAGCCGGGCCTCCTCCCTGCTGCTACAACCGACACCCTGTCTTTCTCTCTGCATGAGCTGAAACTCTTTCTGGAAAAGTCAGTTCACTGATTGATTATGCCTATCCATACATATGGGCCAGGGGTTAGGGGGTTTATTGTCACCTAGCCGGTAGGCTCTACCCCACGAAGATGTTACCCACCTTTTTTGTAAGAAATCTTTTTTGGAAAAATAGAAACTTTCGGCCAATCCCCCCTCTACGGTCCATACTCCATCATACCTCCTCCAAAATTTTGGCTACCTTTTTTATGGAAAGCGATTTTATACTCCAAAGCCATACTCTCTTTTTTGATTAAGTCCATGTATGGCTTAATCCAATCCCAAGAAATTCGACAATATGTGAATTTCGATATTTTCAATGCCTATTGAAATATTGTTAAAAATGGAAACTTTTGTTACTGCCGGCATTTCCGAAATTGTTGGCCAAATGAGCTGATCTGGAAATCTGGAGGTCGGGAAAACTGTGGGACTGTTTTTTGACATTTATTATTATTATTATTACTGAAAGGTTAATACAGAAGTAATTTGGGACACAGATTATGTACATCAATAAACAGACAGACATATTGGAATCACAATGGGAGGGGCATCAATTCAGGTGGTTATCCACTTTACAAATTCGTATGGTTCATGTCTGTACACTGTGGGATTGTTTTTGTGTTGAATTTTCCCTCTTTGAGATCGACGCAGTGGTCTTGACAAACTGAGGATTATCCAGAAGATCTGTTTTTCTGTTCTGCTCAGATGTTCAGCAATAGTTGATTTAGTCAAATCGAGACTGAGTCTGTCAATCTCAAAGTCTGAAATGTTAACACACAAAATAATCTGCAGTCTAGCAGTCAGCTGGTGGTTTGGCCAACAATTGCCGAAAGAACAGAAGACAGAAATGTTTCTGTCTTCCGAGTCACACCTGTCTGTTGCTTTTGTCAGGTCAGAGCTGAGTGCCGACGACCTGATCAGACTGGAGCAGATGCAAAGGCGACGGCAGGTCTTACAGACAGTGCAGAGCACCCTGCGCACTCTGACTGAGATGGAGCTGCAGCTAAGACAGCTGAAATCTCAGTTCGAACTGGCCCGTGTCCAGCTGGATCTGGTCACCGAGACTGCGCACTGCACGGCTGACTCGCCGCAGCAGACACCACAGCCAGCCCAGCAGCAACCTGACTGACTGCACCATTGGTCACTGCTCTCTCTACCAACCAACATCTTGTGCCTTCACTCTGTGATCGGTCAGTACTGTATTCTGTCAGCCACACCATCCCTGACCAGCTTTACAACGCGCAGACAGTCAGACGGGTCTGTCTACAGACTAGCTGCTTGTCTGACTGTCTGTCTACAGTCGGTATTTGTCAGGTGTTTAACGGCATTCAGTACTTCGTAAGTGCTTCACCCAAAATCGTCTAATTCTTTTTGCACTTACGGAGGTATGCCTGTATGGGGAGTGGGCTGGGGGTTTCGCTCAGCCAGGGAGGGGTTTCGAAGTTTCAGAAAGCTGATACACGCCTGGAAATACGTTTTTCACACATTTTCAGTAATAATAAGGCAAAAAAGTGTAATTTTGAGTAGTCAAATTGGGCTAAAACGACAGAGAGGACTTCTAAAAACACTGATTTATCTCAAACAGGTATCAGAAGCGGAAACGTCAAATTCGGTTACCAAAGACAATTCAAGCTGATTTTAAGCTAACAATTAGTGATTTCTGAGCCAGCTTGTTAGTACCTGAGTCGCTACTAGAGTAGTTTCATTTTGGGTTTCGGGGGTGCGAGGAGGGGATTGGCCTTTCTGGCTAGGTTCATGTAAGCTTTGCACTCCGAATACTGGTACCGCGGCAGCCGTTAAGTGTCTGATTGTAAATAGTCTGTTGGGTTTTCTTAGCGCCTTTGCTAGTCTTGGAAAACCCCTGCCTTCTCAAAAGATCGATCAGGCAAGTTTTTTTTACACTTTTGGTACTTGAATCAGGTGCTGCAACCCAACAAACTGAAACGTTAATTTTCTTTCAAGATTTTGATAATATTGCGACGAATTTGTGACTCTAATGTTTTTACGGTTTGTTTGTTTGTGCGAGACTGGTGCGAGCAAGCCATCGGTCTGACCTGTTTGCAAAGATTTCTGTTCACCTTGACTTTACTGCTTTGATTGATAAAACTCTGAACTGCTAGTACATTGCTAGCAGAGCGAAGCAAGCGAGCGGGATGAATTTTTTACGCTGCAATTAAGGCAGTTCTAACGGTCTCAGCTCCCCGAGGAAATTCATTTCATGCACTGCCTGTCGACCGATTAATCTATTCGACCTGCTAGAAAGTTCTTCAACTCATCACCGCCGACTGCCATGCTCTTCAAGTTGAGTGTAGTGATTTTGTCTTTGGTGCAGTTGTCCCTGCAGATTCCCTATCATCAGGCCAGTACCTCCTCACTCTCTGCTCGGCCGGTGGGTACTTGCTTCTCAATTTCCCCCATATTGAACATAAGCTTTGTATTCAGAACCAAATACACTTTTTCGGTTGCATCGGAACTGGATGCTTGTCGTATAAGACTTCTATCAACCTTGAGATGATAGCTATTATAGTTTTCACCAGGGAAATTACTTTTAGCTCACAAATTTTAATTTATTTCTATAATTTGAGACAGTACTCGAACTCGAATTGGGGTGGTTTTCTCAGCGGTTTTTTATCCCAAAATTCAGATTCTTGCTAAATGGCCCAGACAAATTCGGCAAATGTACAGTATTTTTTCATTGTTTGAAAGCATTCAACGCAAAAATGCTGCTTTTGTTTAGTAATTATGATCCCGACCTGTAGCTAGGGCCCGACCGGATACAAATTTCTACCGGATCCGGATATGCCCATATCCAGCCGGATCCGGATATGCCGGATATCATTGGTCAACTTCAAATTTTTTTAGAATGCAATAAACCACATATATACATTTCTTTGTTCTATAACAGTTGATTCAAAACAACATCTAATAATTGTAGTTCAAACTATGGTTGGATGATATCGGGTTTTTGCGATGCATGTGATATTGCATCATATGCATGCAAAAATGAGATATGTACATATTTTGTGCATATTTGCATATTTTATCACTGCGGCTAGAAATTAATAACTGGACGCTTTCCAAGCATTTTCGAGTTTGGTCGGAATGTCTATGCAATCTTTAGCATTTATTAGGCATACCTATTTTACAGATACAGACCTCATCTGGAAAAAACAGAAGGGGAAACACAGTTTGGCATGAAAGTTCAGCTCATTTCGTAATTTTTAGATAAAAATGGTTGACATCACAGACTTTTGGCTAAATTATTGTTTGCATGTTCAGATTTGTTCTCTCTAATGTGGTATACTTAGCCGACCTTCTGGTAGACCTGTCCTAGTTTAACAAACTAAAAAATTATGAATTTGAAAAATCTCAGTTGAGATTTCCATTGTTTGCGAGTTGAGTTTAGAGTCTCAAGCCATTCATCTCCATTCTGCAACTGAAAAGAGACGCTTTGATCTCTGTAAAGTACAGATTTACAGTATAAACTTGCCTCAATAATAGTTCGTTTTTTATTTTAGATTTTTTATTTTTAATGAAATGAAAAATTAGCAAAAACAAGACGACTATCCTAAACATAGAAATCCAGTCTGCTTGGCTGTTTTGTGATGTTCATTTTATCACATTAGTATTATTATTTTTGTTGAGTTTGTTTTGGCCAAGTCCTAGCCTTCTCACCTTCTGTAGCTTGGAGTTGTCCCCTTCCGAAATGAACTGACCCGAACTTTCAGATGTCAATTTTTAACGTAAATATTTCAAGAACAATTCATCGGATCTTTGCCAAATTTTGCAAGTTAACCAATCTTTAAGAACCTGAAGAGCTCAGCTTTTTCACAAAACCGGTTAAAATCTGGCGGATTTTTACTTTCAGTCAAGGTGAATAGCATTGTCAAAAATGAGGGTGTTATCCTTTGCACAGAAATCAGGGTTATACGAACTACTGGGGTCATGGATTACAATCGCCTCAAGAAATTTCTAACAAGCATTCGGTCGAATGCAATATTTATCTTCAAAATACGTAAAAAATCACGTTTTCTCATCTGTGACTGATATCCGGCATATCCGGCAGGTAATATCCGGATCCGGATATCCGGTCGGGCCCTACCTGTAGCATCATTAGTATTCCTTCCCGATAATTGTTTATTTCGTTCGAGTTTTGTATGGTCGAAGGTTGTGGTGTTATGGTTTCGTATATCACCTTAAAAATACGTTGTAAGCCATTTACAGGGTGCGTCAAAAAAAACAACCCAGCAGATTTTTTGCTGTAGCAACCGCAAATCTCAACCGATTTGAATGAATCCTGCTTTAAATGAAAGATAAATAAATTCTTGAACGATTGGTGTAGCTTTTATTATGATGCGTTGCTTAGTTCCTGGGATAATTGCTTTAAAAGTCAAAACAGAGGTTTTGGCAGTGAACAACAGAGATTAAAACAACCCAGCAGATTTTTTACTGTAGCAGCCGCAAATCTCAACCCATTTCAGTGAGTCCTATTTTATATGAAAGATAAATTAATTCTTGAAAGATTGGTGAAGCTTTTATTAAGATACGATGCTTATTTCCTGAGATATTTGCACTCAAACTCAAAACAGATTTTGGCAATGAACAAGAGCGATATTTATTATTCTGTTGCACTTCATAATAAAACCGATTCCTACTGCTCAGGGCTAACATAACGAGGTTTTTCTGGTGCCACACATGCTTGGTT
Organism: Sabatieria punctata; assembly: GCA_030248155.1. Lineage (NCBI taxonomy): Eukaryota > Metazoa > Nematoda > Chromadorea > Araeolaimida > Comesomatidae > Sabatieria > Sabatieria punctata. The sequence continues at coordinate 47,690 of JASANB010004776.1, forward strand.
ACTTCATTTGTAAAAGTCTTGTTGCCCCTCAGCAGTAGGAATCCGTTTTGTTGTGAAGTGCAACGGAATCGCTCTTGTTCACTGCCAAAATCTCTGTTTTGAGTTTGAAGGAAAATATCTCAGGAACTAAGCATCGTATCTTAATAGGGCCTTCACCAGTCTTTCAGGAATTTATTCGTCTTTCATTTAAAGCAGGAGTCATTCAAATCGGTTGAGATTTGCGGTTGCTACAGCAAAAACTCTGCTGGGTTGTTTTTTTTTGACACACCCTGTATATCCTAAAAGCATAAATTCATGGGCTGGGGATTTGGATGGTAAGCGCCCCCTGGTTGGTACTACCGGTTGACACTTCTCCAGTTTACCAAAGCCTAAATTGAGTGGTTGGCAGCAAGCGAAGCGATTTAGAAATTGCCACTGTCATCCGAATGGCAGAAGTGTAAATCTGCCTTTGAAGAAACCTAGTGGAACTGAGTGTTTGTTACCTATTTGCATTGAGTGTCTAGATGAAGAAAGAGACGGCAGTGTGGCCGGTGTTCATAGTGGTGGGAGCGGTCGGATTCATGGTGCTGGTCATTCTCACGGCCTTGCTGGTCAGTCGTCTACGGAGACGCGCCCAACACAGCCCCATATAGACTGACGCTGACCTAACTTTTGGAACCTTTAATAAAGTTTTACTTTCTCATACCCGTACATACAGTAGAGTACATAGCAACAGGATTGACACTGCCCTATCTGACTGCCTGTCGTACGTATACAGTACTATACATTCAGAATGTGCTCGGTCGGTATCGCTTTTCCGCAAAAAATACAAACCGATCGTCACTAATTACAGCACTTGACGTAGTCTATTGGTTTCAACACGAAAGCGTACTGTACGGGAAAACACGAACTCCGCCTACGGTAGCAAACGCAAGTGTAATGAAGGGTACAGTATCCAGTTTACAGAGCTTGAATACTGCTCTCCGCCCCGTTATGATTGTAGGATAACGTCGTGTCTGTTGCTAAACCGCTGTTAAAAGCTGGTCTTTCTAGTTATGTTATGTACGTACAGTATAAGCTTGAGCCCGAATACTCAGAAACTACTGCATATTTCAAGCAAACGAAGTTCAGCAAAACAGTTGAAATTTCAACAAATGAAATTGTGTAACACGTTTCAAATCTCGACTCAGTCGGTTGGGAAATCTACATTTCCGCAGCACTCTTAAAATGTGTGTGATATTGATTAGAAACACATAGATAATAAACATTGTATGTGAAAAGAGAGTGCTTTCTGCGGTTGAACGCGCAGCAGATCTTTGATAAAGTGATTTAGGAATCAGATGCGATCTTACCAAAAGATACTGTATGATCTGAGCGCGATCGTCTTCTGTGGCCGCAGGATAGCTAAAGGACTAAATCATGATGTGGAATAGGACGACGATCCCTGAAACGAGCAGCAATTTCAAACCTATCTGGAAGACAATCCGCTCGACACTAATGTGACAGATGTGTTTGCGAAGGTGTTCAATCGAACAGAGACAGTTGAAGAGGAACCAGTGGGGAGAAAGAGGCTGAGCACTCTTCCCAACTACGTTCATCGTATTAAGTACCTACGCATTTTGCACATAAAATAGACGGGTACAGGTCATAATTTAATCGTTTCTCCTGTTTTTGCTTAATTTTTCCTTCCTACCTCCAACCACAAAGTGTGCCCCTCAAGGTTACTGGGTACGCTACTGGACTGTCGTCTGACGTGTCTCCGTTGAATGTTGTACTCCGTCATACTTGTGTACCATATTCTCCTTACACGTTGTGGTTAATTACATGGGGTTGGCTTGGATGGAAGTTCCCATAGTTAAAAGGTGGACAATAGCAGGCTCAAATTTTACCTGTACATAGACGACTTAGGCTTAGGCTTGGGGAACTATGTTCAGGATTAGGTTCAGGTTCAAAGTGGACTTATGCCACACGGTGGCTCTCTCGCCCTTTCTAAATCTCTGCCAAACACTGAATTTAGACTTAGAACTGGCAAAGTGCCACCCGGTTAATACCAATCTGGTGGCACTTACATGTAGCTACTCTGCCGAAGTCGAAATTGCTAAGTTGGTAGCCACTGGGATTGAAAGTGCCAAGCCAATGCCACCCGGATGAACACACCTTTAGGCCTAGACTTGCTCAGTGCAAGCCCAGTCTTGAAAATTGTCAGTGTAAAATATCCCGTATGTGTCTGCTAAAGAGTATCCTATTCTACTTACTGTAACTTACGCTTGTAATCTCTGAAAAGAGCCTTATTTGAATCCAAATCTATTTCAAATTAACAGAACATGGGCTACCGTATAAAACATGCTCGGGGCCGGTCTTCGTGAAATTAAGAATAGCCGCGATATTTTCGGCCATTGTTTTTTCGGAGGAAAAAATTAAACGACGAAGATAGCGAAAGTAAAAAATGCAAAAGAACAAGCAGAATACGTACCGGAGATTTCCACTTAGTATCCCACCCCACTTAATAACCCACTGGGATATTACATGTACCCTTATTCCGCTTTATATCCCATGGGATATTACTTGGCGGCAATGTTTATGTCAAATTTGTAATAATTTTCTTTACACACGCATACTGCATGTATGATAAAACATTGTTCCGGTTAATATCCCATGCCGTTTCAAGTTAATATCCCATGGCTTTGTTGTTTGGCGGCAATGTTTTCACTGAGAAACGTGATTTTCCGTGTTATATCCCCTGGGATACTAAGTGGAAAACTCCGGTACGTATTTTAGGAAGGCGATGTATTACCTTATAGGAATCCAATGAAGCTTTAGGTGCTCCTATTACCTAACCACTCCTTTCTCTCTCCTACTCTGCACCAGTGTTGTGCCGAACGAAAATTTTGCGAATTTAGTTAGTAAAAGTTAGTTACAACTTTTCAAATTTGAATTTAGTAAGTAAAAGTTATTAACTAAATTCGCTCTCTGAGTAGGTATGGGCGAGCATTTTTAATAATTCGCGCTACGACAACGAAAATATGCTAAAAGGGCCGATAGCATGACCGCATAGGACAATTCAGGCAAAAAACCGCATTCGATTTCATTAAAAATTAGAAAAATGCGATTTAATGACAGCCGCCTGCGAAAGACTTTTCTCTGGCCCACTTGGTACCATATTTATTATGGGCAATATATTTGAAAAACTCACGCTACAAGAAAAAGTTTGTGCTAAAACGGCGATAGTATGACCGGATGCGATAAATTACGCAAAAAACCGCACTTGATTTGATGAAGAATTAGAGAAATTCGTGTTAAAAACAGTTTTTGTGTGAGCCGCGCAGTTTAGTAATTAGCATTTGGTCACACGTTTGAACTGGGACTGATTTTCTGTGGCGCGATTTACGAAGATGCAACCCACTTGATTGTTTAAAATCTACTAGAAGGCCGTGAATATCCGTAACACAGGTAAATTAATGCGAAAAAGTATGATTGCAAGCGTTGCACAAAATAAAATACTGAAATGGGAAAAATTTAGGGCTACAGAAACTTTGACACCGTTTGTGGGGTTAACGACAAACAGCAGAGAGCCAATTCTTGTATCATTAAAAAGCCTGAAGTCTACTGTACTCAGAACCGATTGAAACCCTTTCGCCAAATTCATTGTTTTATCACAACAATCAGGAACACGAAAAAAATCCACGAAAAAGCCGATTTTCAGTAGTTAAGAAAGAATCCAATTTGTGGGGACCGCGTCAAACTGCGTTAAGAAAAAGAGTGGTGCTATATAGGTAACAAGTTACGCTGATTTCAAATCCGATTGAAACCAATTTAAACAAACTCTCCTTTCAACAGAAAATGGACGTTGAAAAACGACGAATTCAGTTTTTGAGAAAAAAATGCCCTTTAACGGCTGAATTATGGTTCAAAATGCAGCTTATTCGATAGCTCGTACTCTGTTTCATATAAGTACATCACTTCCTACCATCAATAACTGAACATAAAAAAGAATTTGCGCTTGAAGTTGCATAAACCGTGTTCGGACCATATTTTGCCCGTATTTTTGTATTTTCTAAACGGCGCAGCCGGACGAAGCGTGCCCATCCCTACTCTGAGTTTAGTTAGTCAAAAATAATCGAGTTACTTTATGAGTTTAGTTAAAATAAACTAGCAGAAATAAGGTCATTAATGCATTTAACCGATTTGTTTTAGATCTGTAAACCTCTGTAGGTTCAAAATATTCACAAAATAACAGTATTTCTCGTTATTCTCTATAAAAATTTGGAAATATGACCGTTAGTTTATCAAAAAGCTCCATATCAGGACAGAAATAATGAAAAATATAGAAATCTAATTTTAGGCTATATGTTGAAGAATTTGATAGTTTTGTGTGAGTGTTTGTATCAGCGAGTTACCCGAGGTTTGCTCTTCAGGATGTCCAAGATGTGGGAAAAAGAAGGAGAAAGAGGCGAAGGAAAAAAGGGAAAGAAGAGAAGAAGTTTGAAGAGAAAATAGAAGTAGGGAGCAGAAGGAAGGAAGAAGAAGAAAAGAAAGAAGAAGAGGAAGAGAAAGAAGTTATGTGGATGAAGAGGAGGAGAGTAAGAAGGAAGAAAGAAGGGAGAGAAAGAGAAGGAAGAGAAAGGATGTTTGGAGGAAGAAGGATGAAGAGGAAAAAGAAGGTGAAGAAGATGAGGAAAGTGCTGAGAGGGGAGAGAGAGATGAGGAAGAAAGTGATGTGGAGCAATATTTTGAGAAGTAAGAGGATGATAAAGAGAAGAAGGATGGTGAGGAAGAAGTTGAGAGTGAAGAGAATGAAGAGAAGGAGAGTTGGGAGGAGAAGAAGAAAGAGAGTGAGAAGAAGATGGAGGATGATGAATCGTTCTGGTTTGTTGGACAAGAGATGGCAGTTTGTTTTACCGATGACAAGGCAACAGGTGCAAGCGAAGGCACAGCAAGGCCGAAACGTGGCGCGCAAGAGATCCGATCAATGTGGTGTCAGTGCAGGGCAGCTTGCTGGAGATGCCGAGTCAACAGAGGCGGAGCAGTTCCCGCAGTTCACTTTCCCCGATTGTCAGGCACAGCGGCGGCCAGTCGACACTCGTTGAAAGGGGAGTGATGAAGAATTTGATAGTTTTGTGTGAGTGTTTGTATCAGCGAGTTACCGAGCAGTTGTGTGTGTGTGTGTGTTTGAGAGTGCGTGTGTGTGTTGTGTGTACCAGATTACTAGTAAAGACTCCCAACTTCGTTTCAATGTTTTCCTATTCATTGGATTGGGATAAAGGGTGCAGCAGTGGAGATAAACAGACTTTATACAGTCGTGCACGTACGTACATTAACACGGTGGTTACGAGAGTTGTCCAACCCAAGCAAAGGCCAACCTCCGGATCGGAAGCTCAGGAAAACTTTCAAACCGATTTTTCTGGAACGCAATTTTTTGGCCAATTTTTTAATTTTTTTAGAAAAACAGCGACTTTTAGCTGTGTCTGGGACCCTGTTAGCATTTCTTTGCGATTTTTAGTACTCAATCCAGCCCGATTTGGGCTTAATCCCCTGACCGGACTCAAACCTCGCAACGCAACCCTTTGTTGGCGGATGGCCTGTACATAGATAGCTACGTATATCTACAGTATACATACGTGAGTCTGCTGCCGCCGACCGAAGTGAAGAAAGGAAACGAAAAAAAATAATAAAAAGAAGAGTTTGTTAGCCAGCTTAGCCCCTTCAAAGTAGAAAATGACTTTTTTGACTGTGTGTATTATGCGAATGCAATAATTCGTTCCTCAACCAGCTGAATTCCTCTGATTGAATCCGATAAAAAAATTTCTTTTTTGTCTTTATTTCTCCCTCTCCAGCGTTGAGCGCTGCGTAAGATCGGTGGCGTCGTTTGCTTGAGGACGTCACGTACCAACGACCTACTGTATTATACATACAAGTGGTGGAGCAATATTGCTTCTTCCACGTAAAGCAAGTTTTAAATCGGCTTTTTTGTTGCAAAACTACCATAAAATCTACAGATTTAGACAGTAATTTGCTGAATATGATGCAAAACTATGTAGCTGTACTTGAGCACAACAGAGAGAAGAGAGGTATGCTGTAGCAATCTGGCTAAATCACCTACAACGGAACCAATTTTGCAGTCGCTAGACTCAATACCTTTAATGGGTGTATTTGCAAGCCGATGCGTCCCTGGTTGCTAACCTGAGCAAACTTGTAAGCTTAATGCAGAGCTCCGGTTACTGAAGGGAGGCCAGCGCAAACATAGTTATAGGGTCGGTGCACTGTTGGTTAACGTGCCGTCGCTCAGTTATCGATTTGAGAGACTTTGAAAGGCCAAAAAGCGCCCTAGGTTATGAAATTGTCGCTCGGTTCGACAGTCTGGCCTTTGCTGCTTCAAGTTCTAGCTAAATTAGCCCCCTGTAACTATAAGCCGCTATTAGAGCCATATATTTTGCGGCCAATTAACTTTGTTAGGCCGATACACCGGTACCCAGAGCTGACGCGAGCCGTTCAGTCTAAGTATTTTCCGTTTAGTGGCCTGCTTGCACTGTCGCACCACGCGTGTGCCTAATTTGGTCCGTCTAAGATGCCTCTGACATGCTCCGACTGTCCCAAGATGTGCTGTGCCGTCATCCTACCGGTAAGCCGCCGAATTTTCTATACGCAAGGCTGAAGTTCAAACATACTAATAGCTATTTAACACCAGTGGCGTATCCAGGGGGTGTAGGGTGTGTACACCCCCCTTTGCGGTGGAGAGGAAGAAAAAGTCTGTCAAAAATATAAGAAACTAATGAATTATGTACTAAAACTCTATTTTGTGCTCAGAATGCCTTCTAAATGCGTTTGTGAAGGCCAAATTTTCAAAATTTTCTCGCCCTGGTTGGGCAGAAGCCCAACCAGGCCATTATAGACTACTAAGGCTTGTAATTTCTGTTAATTTTAAGCTCGGAATGCGTTTCAAACGCGTTTTTGAGGGCTAATTTTGCTAAATTTGCTTACCCTGGTTGGGCAGCGGCCCAACCAGCACTTTCAAAATTTTACACCCCCTTTCCAAAATCCTGGATACGCCACTGTTTAACACCTTATGCATCGTTTCGGTAAAAGGAGGAAATATATTTCTGTCCCTCCGATAGCACTTACCACGCCTTTCTACCTCTTTTATTTACCTTTTTCTTCCTTTTAGACTTTTGCTTTTCGGACTTGCATTGCAATCCATTACGATCCGATATAGCGGGCTCTGTACGGCCCTACGATCAGAGCACATGTCCAATTCGCAACCTCGAATCATGAATCGTCATCTCGCACGTTGTTGCCCTACTTACACTGCCCAGTCACGTCCTACCATGCTGTTGTATTGTTGTTTGGGTACCGCATTTTCAGGAATCGGTTCGGTATGGTATTTCAAACAATCCCGGTATACCGAGATTTATTCGGTATTTCCTGAAAATATTCCGTAAAGTCAAAATACAAAATTACAGCTAAGGATTTTTGCATTTCCAAGGTCTAGCATAGGCCTTGAGAGCCGTTATGAAATCGAATTTTTCTAAATTTTTGTGTGTTTTTTCGCCTAAATTGTCATATATGTATACGGTCGTGCAAATGGCCGTTTTAACAAAATTTTTTTTATGTAACGCAAATTATTCACAACTGTTGCCTATACCTACGTAAGAGCAATGACCAAATGATAGGAGTATGTTTGTTATTTTTTGTTGACTGCACTGTAAAGTACTACTATCATCAATGCTCGTACAGATTTGATTAATATCGATTAATATGGAGTTCAGCCGAAATTTCATTACTGCTTTCTGAAACAAAACCTAGACTAGAGATATGGGTTGATTCGTAACTAAAAATCCTTCAAATTCGAGTTTTTGCAAAAGTATTGTAAGGAAAATTACCTTTTTCATGCCCACCAAGCAAAAGTTACGAAGAAAAGTTGTTGATCAAAGTGATTTTTCGACGAAAATTGCACTAAAACAGATTAAAAATACCGATTCCCAAATATCTTGGTATTCCTGAAATAATCGGTATACCGGGGATGGGTATTTATTAAAATACCTCAAATGGGTAGGTATTTATTATTTATCGCAAAAATACGGATTTTCGGTATGAGTTCGGTATACCCTGTTGGGTGCCAGTAAATAAGACCAAGAGAGCGCCTGGCGTGTTGACGTCTTGGTGTTGTCAACTCCCAACGGCCGCCGGTGCGAGGCATATTGCGGTTTATCTGACAGTTCCTGACGTCATCGATCTTCTTTTGTTCCAACGGAAGCATGCTCTGTGGAGAGCGGCTTTCGGGTGCAACGGCAGATCCAGTCGGTTCCCATTTGCCTACTTGCTGTCACCACCTTTCGGTGGCCCGGGATGGTCTTTATGCCGACGACCAACTGTTTGCGACAAGCAAGAACCAGTCGCGCAGAGCGGATGAGCATGTACACACGACACAGGTACAAAAATTAACTGAAAAAACAGCGATTTCTAGCTGTATCTGACTGAGCCCACCCACACACTAGCCAATAATACCGATTTTTAAGCAGAAAGTTGTATTCTACTCCCCCAGTTTAGGCTCATTGCCACCCGACCGGCCCAACCGCACAGCAGCACTCCCTCACTCCTTCTGCTAATGACCTGTTACATGTGTGTAGCAGCATAACGTACGTATGAAAATAGAGCAAAAGTGATTTTTCAGCCGGTGGGAGTTGGCATCGAGAAAGGCTGTGGGGGTGAACTAGCCATCAATATACTCCTGACGATCTGCGGCTACATTCCTGGAATCATTCATGCCTGTTACGTCATACTTAAATATTAATCATTTTATCGGTATTATTTAGCATACTCGCTCTAAGCTCTCTGTGTATAAGGTCTTTATCCAATTTTCTCTGCCAAAAACAAGCAGACCAGACAGAACCTCTAGTTTAATCAAATCGTTGTAAAATTATGACAAGAACTCGAAGAGAATATACATAATTTAATGTACCTAAAAATCCTGTCAGAGTCTTGAGAGGACATAATTCCAGGTATATAAAACAGGGTACATTACTAGAGAATTGAATTTCCACTTAGAGCAGTGCAGCACGCAACACTGTGCTTTTGATTGTTGCTGTATGTATGTGTGCAATTTTGCCGAATTTAGTAAACTTGCATCTTTCATGGAATGAAAAACCGTGCACTTCTAGAGTCAAATGCAAAAAAAAATAAAATAACGCCTCTACATATAATGTATGTGTATCGATTTTTTGTTTACCAACTTTGTCAAACTTTTGTACATACATTGTAGTGATTCGTCCGAGTCGGTTGATTTTCTCTCTCAAGTGACGGACTAAATGATATTATACTCACAATAATCTATAACTAACGGTCCACAAATAAAAGTATGCAAGGCGCGTAGATTTTCGATCATATTTTCCGAATCTTTGTACCGACTCTTCAATTCAAACAAAACGTCAGTTTCAGGCATCCGTCTAATTCTGTGTCGATTAACTGCGTCGTTCCGCGCCGCCACAAATTCCAGTTTGCCAAACGAATCAGGCAGCACTTTGGCACCCTTGGCCGCATACAAATAACGCGTAAATTTAGCTGTCAATTCGTCTTTCTTGGCATACTCACCAACCAGCTGCTAAAACGGTTCGATTTCTTAACTATTTCTGCCGCCGGGAGTTTGCAGGCTATCCACGGGCCGGTAAGGGCCGCCACTGTGATCGGCCTGGGGGTTGAGCCCAAATTCTGGGGACGGAGTACTAAAATCTCTCAAAAATCGCTAAAAGGCACTGTTTAACAGGCAATGTCTGAAATTTCAGCAAGTTGCAAAAATTACTCTAAAAATTTACTTGCCAGAAAATCGGAGGGGGTCGGGCCTAAATCGATAAGTCAGAAAATTAACCTTTTCATCGTAGCATCGCAAGCAGAACGAATCAATTAGATAGACAACCAGTTGATAGCTTCCCAGAGTTCCGTTCGAGTACTTCTTTGCCAGTTCAACAAACCACTGAATTTTCTGACGTTCATCTTTTTTGAAATGACTCGGATTACGTTTCTTGCACGTCTTTTTGTGTAACTTCCAATCTTCCAGTTGGCACTGTTTGCCACAATAGGCCACAGTTCTGCAGTTTCCACAGACACTCAAGACTGCCTCGCTGCTGCCGCATTGAGCACACTGGTACTCCTCCAGTTTGGCACACTTTTGCAGCTGGCGCTTGGCATCGCTTACCTGAATAATGCATTCGTTCTTTATCGATTTGGCTCAAACTTTCAGAAAAACATTAATAAAACGACTGACTACAAATTGTGCAAGTTTAGTGCCAAAACTCTAGCTCGAGCTGGTTTTATGAGCAGAAAACTATGAATCAGGGTGGTCCACGGAAATTTTAACTGAGCTACGTATAGGCTGCCCGGTTGGTCAGTATGTTATGCCTAATGGCAACATCAATCATTCCTGCAAGTTTCAAAGCCATACTCTTTGAATTACTTGAAAAATTGGAATTTCTGTGGGCCACCTTGATTCGAACTTTTTGGGTCATAAAAGCAGCCCCAGTTTTAATTTTAGCATCAAACTTGCACACATACAAAAGCAGATAATTTTTGCTAAGAATTTGAGCTAAACCGATAAAGAATAAACCGTTTAAGTAAAAGTAAAAAAAGCGATGGGACATTTTTAAATCCATACTGTACTATAAAATAATTTACGTGAATCATTTCCGGGTTTATACGCGGGCGGGATAGAGTACTGAAAATCGTACGTACTTTCAGGCTAAAAAAGGCGCTTACCTGAGCTCAAATACATCTAAAAATCGCTGTTTTACAGACTTTTTGTGTCTAAAATATTCTACGGGTGGATGGATAATCATCTTCGTTCGGTACTCTATTTATTGACCCATAAATTAATTATTACCTAGGCTTTGGTTACCGGATGAAACGGCCGTTAATATAATCAAAATGGCGCACCTGGTTGATTTGCCTGCGCAGTCGTGCCTTGACGCCGGCGGCCAGAAGTGCGCGCGCGTCCACGTGCGCGCCGAGCGGTCGGCCGCTCATGCGCGCATGGTTGTTATTGTGATTGCGCGCCGTTTGCTTGAAAGGCGAGTTGGGCGCGTTGGGCATGGCTCTGCAATTCTCAAACAGCATGATAGTTTCAGCGGCTCAAAAAATCTTCGGCCATGACGAGCCGGCGGCCGGGAGGAGGCGGGCCGAGCAAATATGGACGCGTCCAAAGATAGCGGAGAGGTGCCAAAACTCAATTTAGTCGGCGCCGCCGGGCCAGCCGCAAGATTTATCCGTCAAGCGCTTTCGAGCGTCGGCCGGCGATCGGCTTCATTAAAAAAGAGCAAATGCCCTTCTATGGCCACCAAATTGGCCTGCGCGCCTTAACTATCGGCCAAAACACGGTCGTTTTCCTTATCTATGAAGATGAATCCCTGAGCCGAACGAACCTACATCTACGTACCTCTCCTCATGCCCCAGTGCCTAGTAGAAATAGAGTTAGCGCCGGCAAGAAAGCAATTAGCGCAAAGTGTCAATTTTGTTTTGGTCTTCCGATACAAAACCGACAGCGGTAATATGATAACTGGATCGGAGACCAAAGGGATTAGCGAGCCGCACCTCAAGGGAACGTGCATTATCAGAAAATTGCAAGTTTTTGTCCGTAAACAGTGACCCTAGATTATTTGGCTGCGACCGGGCAGAGCTGGGAAGGCACAGCTACACGGCAACCAATTGAAAGCTATCAAATTGGAATTGATCGCTAGTTGAGAGAGGGAACGGCTTTTCTGCCAGCTGCAACTGCCATTAGGTTTGGACACCCTCCTCCGACACTCGGTATTAGGTCAACTCGCATGCTTAAAAGTACATACGTAGGTAGTAACCTTTTTAGATCAGCCACTTTTTGCACAGCTGGTTGGTCAGTCATAAATGTGAAAAAACTGTTCAATGTTATAGCTTACATACAAATATCTGAGCTCGTTCAGTGGCGATTCGACTGTTAGCAAAGTTGTGCGTAGACCAGCGTAGGTCTGTACAGCAGAGACGGTGACCACAGAGAGATGGACTTTACTTTGCTCACAAACAACATTGCGATGCGCGACAATAAAGTGACTGTACATACAGGGAGCTGGCCAACGTGACGAATGAATAGCGTTGATTTTAAATGCCATTTTAAAAAGTCGAAAAATTCTTTCCTCCATACATGATCGTGTCGTGGATTTTGACCATACGTTCAGGGCAGGTAGCACTTGCTCCACTACACCAAGACATAAGGGAGGAATGTAGCACTCCGCCGCCGGTGTCGCGTCAGATTTGGTCCGGGCAATATTTGGTCCGGCCGGACCAAATATGGCACCATATTTGGTCCGGCCGGACCAAATCTGACAATTTTGTGCCAGCAGATTCAGTCCGGGCGCCGCAGATATGGTCCGGGTAGATGCAATAATTAAAGGTAGGGAGTAAAACCGGTTTAGCTCTGTCAGGCCTCTGATAAGAGATAGCCAGGGGTCTGGCATAACTGTGCGCTTTGTCCGGGTTGGCTATGGAGGCATAGCAATACAACGCACTGGTTGTTTATATTTCTGATTCTGTGCAAGGTTACTAGGGTAGGAGTTTTCCCCCTACCTGTTGGGGTTTTGTCGCTGGGTAGGAGGGAAATTTTTCAGGTAGGGGGATTTGGTAGGGGTTTTTTACATTTTGGTAGGGTGAAGTAGTGGTTTTTTACACTCAGTTACACAAATGATATTTTTTTAGTTTTTGTACCATACCACGTCAGTCTGCATCATAAATGTAAAAAAAGAGTGGTATTCTGGTCACTTCATTCAATAACACATGTTAGGATTGAGCTGTAAATCTGTCATTTTTGCTAATTTTTTAGGAAGTTCTTGACCCGTTCTACTTGGTCTCCACATTCCATTTAGTTGGAGTAGCAGAGTAAGTAAAACAGGGAAACTGTGTTGAACAGAGCTCTCCAAGTTTATCCAGTAGTGGTTGGACAGAGAGGCCGATGGTCAGATTGTCATTTATGTTTAAAGCCGTCTATAAACGACGTCGTCCCTAAATCTCGATTTTTCGGACCCCGCTAGCTAAGTCGACGTCGTCTTCCGTTTACCCTCCCCCCCGACAAGAAATGCAGTACATACAGTACTGTCATGTTTTCTTGTTGCCATACTGCACAGTCAATTGAATAAATCCCTACTTACTTCAACTGTATTATTATATTATTACACGCTATTTGTTCGACCTATTGGAATTAAACAGGAAATTGTAATTCCCGGACCAAATATGCCAGACCCGGACCAAATATGGCACCATATTTGGTCCGGCCGGACCAAATACGCGGCCGGACCAAATATGGCGTGACACCGGCAGCTGGCAGAGCGTGGCCATGCACTGTAACAAAATTTCCGGAGGGTGAGTAAAAATTCGGTCACCCTCCCGAAAAACTGTTATACAGTCAGGCACTTAACGCCGTTTATGGTACCGGTACCTAGGTAGGCTAGTGACACCACATATGGTTCCCCCACATTCGGCCACTCTGGCGGTACCATATACTATGGTACCACTTCCCTATATGGTATTGGTACCATATATGGAATGGATCCTCTTCGATCGAGGCCTCAGGTGGTACCATATATGGTACCGGTACCATGGATGATACCCTTTCGAACGAGGCTTCAGGTGTATGATACCAACTACTAAGTTACCATATATGACACTTCTCTAACTCCAACCACAGCAGCTCCGGAAGGCTGTGTCTTTCTTGAAAAGTTAGGTCATACCTGCCCAAACATAATCCACAAATTGGTCAAAATCCAAAAGGGGAGCGGGGGTTTGGCCCGCTCAAATATCTCTGCAAAACATTTTTTGTCTCAAAATTAATTCTAGAGTACTGCACTGTAGTACTGTATTTACTCCAGATTAAAACCAACACCATGCAACGCACAGTAACGGTTAGACTCGTAAAACTACCTATTTAGAAAAATTACGAAACATGAACGGACAGCAGAATTTAGAATTGTGAACGTCAAGCGCATCAGACAGTTCGCGCAATACAACGTGAATGAATAGTGACTGAGTCTAATACTGCGTCTACCAATCTAAGTATGTAGTCCACCTGATGTACTTTGAGGCGCTGATTCAAAATTGGAGTTTTTTGTAGTAGTGATTTTCAAATGGTCATAACTGACGAACCAGAGGTCGTAGCGCAGAAATGAAGTTATTTTTGAACTCCGCTAGCCAAAAGGTCTCGAAAACTGCACCGTGACTCAGTTACGTTACGATAGCCACCAAAAAATACGGTCACCAAGCGGTCATTGATTTTCGGATATTTGGACTTCAATATCTCCCGGCCGGATCTAGCCAAACGGACTTTATATTCGTGATCAGTGCCTCAAAGTACATCATATCGACTACCTGTAAAATTAATTTTGACCAAGAAATTTTTTCAGGAAATTTGAGGGGGCCAAACCCGCGCTCCCCTTTGGATTTTGAGCAATTTCTGTGGATTATGTTTGGACAGATATCAGCTAACTTTTAAGAAAGACCCAGCCTTCCCGAGCTGCTGTGGCTGGAAGTATGGGCGAATATTTGCAAAAAATCGAGGGTGCATTTTGGCCGTTTTTGGTACATTTCGGAAAATATCTCGATAAAAAGGGAATTTTTGCGTGGGGCATTTAAATTATTTTGAAATAGCCATCGATTGGTGCGCATGCGAAATCTGTCCGTTTAGAAATGCGCAAACGGCACGCGTTTGAATTCCGGTCATTAGAGGTCCAAAATAGGGGGTATTTTTCTTTAAATATGCGCCGAAGACCATCGCTCATGGTCATAAAATTTTGAGATAATAAGATAAACCCCCTTGCTCCCAGCCAATAGTTAAGTAAGTTGGCATTCTCGCGAAATGCATGTTAGGTAAGTTAACAAAAAATAGTTTACAAAAATGATTTTGCCGTATTTCACTAAATCCAAGTATGGCGTTTCTATGACGTCTATTTCGCCGAACACAAGACGAACACTTGCCCCACAGTTAAGGTTGTAGTTCTAACTTTCTGTCTTTTCAGATTAGGAGTAGCCAAATGCTATAGAGTTGGAGAGACACAAGGTGTAACAACAACCCTCCCCTTTTGCTGTTGGTGTGTGCAAGACAGCTAAGGTTTGTCTACTTGCCATTGCTGACTTTCGACGGCCTGGGTTGGGCTTTGTGTCGACTACTTCTCATCGCCTCGACAGGTTTCGAACTCACAAACAAACCGCTTCCACGGGTGCCGGGGCCGCCGTGACACAGGAGATAGTGCAAACTACCCGTGGCCAAGACGCGACAGGGCGATGTGTTCGCGAACACCTTCCGAACGCCACCTCGAACACCCTCTGAACACTTAAGACACATTTTAGGAACACTAGAGGCACAAATGCTCTATAGCAGTTGGCTACTCCTATTCCGAAAGGTTGCTGCAACAACAAAAACAACAACTATTTAGGAACACTTGAGGGACACAAAGATATGTGCAGGGTGGCCCACTTATCTGTCTCGGGCTGTAACTTTGTGATGGGCAATCAATTGTGCTGAAATTTTAACACAACACTGTCAAATACTCAGAGCTTTTACTGTCAAAAATTATCCGAGCCTCCCGATGTCTCCCATATTTAGTACTAAAGCTATACGTCGGTGCTAACTGTCCCATTTATAGAGGTGGCACACTGGTTTAGCAGCACCACACCGATTGAATTGCGTCTGTACGCTCTGTTATCTCAGATCAAGGAAGTAAACAGAGAATTTTATCAAAATCGGTGTGAACATTAAAAGCAAGCGAGCTTTTTAAAAAAGCGCAAAAAACAACATCAGTCTGTCTAATCGGTCAGAGGGCAGGCACCGAGGCAGCAGCAGACTTTTTGTCCTGCGACTCGTGCCAGGCCTTGCGAATGGTCCGTTTCATCTCGTCGTCCCCTTCATCGTACATCTTCTTCATCATCGTCATCAGTCCGGCGCCAGGGTCCTCGTTCGCACCCATATCAGGCATCGGGCTGGAAGGCAAAAATACCGTAGATTTAAGAGTCAGTCTCTGGGCCAATCGAGTTTCAGTATTCAGACCCCAAAAATGAAACTTTGGCGTGGAGGGCCCAAAGTTGGAGGACTAATACGCATGGATAGGTTATATAACCACCGCAAAGGATATCCCGATTCGACGCTCCACGCTCGAGATACGGCCTTCTGAAAATCGGTCCGCTTAACTATGGGACCATAATTTCAAAATCGAATTTCTAGCGCACTAATCAGTGTTGGGACTTAAAAATTGGGGGTTTAGGGTAACTTTTGGAGTACTTTCAGAATCAATGGTCGAATTCCATTTTCAATGAAAAAAATTTTTTTCGACCCTCTTTGGAGCCCCCTAGCTCGTCTGGAACCCCCCCTACACCGTTTTTTTATTTAAGAATACTGTAGCGCTATCAATTCCCTACAGTTTGGTATAAGCCACATTGGCTGACCCGTGGAAGAAAGTGGTTAAATGCGGCTTCAAAGTTGAAAAATCCTCAAATTTTTAGTTTTGGTACTGTACCAAAATTTCCTGGTGGAGTTTCTAGCGCACTAATCAGTGTTGAACATAAAAATTGGGGGTATAGGGTAACTTTTAGAGTACTTTCAGAATCAATGGTCGAATTCCAGTTTCAATGAAAAAATTTTTTCCAGCATTCGGGGCCCCTAGCTCACTTGCTTGAAACCCCACTGAGCGTTATTTCAGATGCTAAGATATAAAGATGCCCGTTGTAGAAATCTGCTACAAACTACAGTTTTCTTGTTTGTCTGTATATGCAGTACAGAACTTTTATTCGTCATCATCGTCTGTTGACAAAGAACTTTTGGCTGTAACATAATTTTGCCAGACTATGTCATCTACCGTTTCAAAGATTTCATCTGAATCAAATTCCAACCGGTTTATATAGGCATAAGTAACAGAATCTTCTGGTGTCTCAGACTCAAACCAGAACTCACATTGGTAGGCTAGAAACTCCACCAGGAAAATTTGGTGCAGTACCAAAACTAAAAATTTGTGGATTTTTCAAGTTTGAAGCCATATTTCACCACTTTCTTCTATGGGTCAGCCAATGTGGCTTATACCAAACTGTAGGGAATTAATTGATAGCGCTGCAATATTCTGATATAAAAAAACGGTGTAGGGGGTTCCAGACGAGCTAGGGGGCTCCAAAGGGGGTCGAAATTTTTTTTCATTGAAAATGGAATTCGACCGTTGATTCTGAAAGTACTCTAAAAGTTACCCTAAACCCCCAATTTTTAAGTCCCAACACTGATTAGTGCCCTAGAAATTCGATTTTGAAATTTTGGTCCCATAGTTAAGCGGACCGATTTTCAGAAGGCCGTATCTCGAGCGTGGAGCGTCGAATCGGGATATCCTTTGCGGTGGTTATATAACCTATCCATAGGTATTAGTCGTCCAACTTTGGGCCCTCCACGCCAAAGTTTCATTTTTGGGGTCTGAATATGGCAAAGGACCAAGACTCGATCGGTTCAGAGACTGACTCTTAAGATGTAGACAAACCTTACTGTAGTACAGTAAGGCACTTAACGCCGTTTATGGGGTACCATATATGGTACAAAATTTGAATTAAGTGGTACCATATATGGTACCGGTACAGTTACCAATTCGAAGGTAGAGGTACCATATATGGAAACATCACAGTGGCCGAGCGTGGGGTACACATGGTGCCGGTACTTTAAATGGTACAACCACAGTCCCCCCAAACGTGGGTGAGGTACCATATTGTGCCACTGCCCTAGTACCGGTACCATATGGTGCTAGTACCATAAACGGCGTTAAGTGCCTGTCTGTAATATAGGCTAGTTCTTCTTGTGCCTGTAGTTGATAAGTGAAATAGTTACGAAAAAGTGGCGTGCAAATTGTTTTCTAGGAAAATCGAAGGGGTGCTCCCGGCTCTCTTGACCATTTTCTAAACTCATTATTATTACTCTTTTTCCTTTTTCGGTTGCTCAGCGGCAGTAACGTGATCCCACTTTTTGCCTTCAACTTCCTTCTTCAGCATCAGCAGTACCGTGTCCTTTTTCAGCTACAATCGGACTGAACTCTGTAAAATGAGCTAATATCTAAAAACTCCACTAACCTTGAAGTAGCATTTGTCCGGCAGAATCGGGCCCAGCAGTCCTTTGACAGTCCACTCGTGATTCTTGCCGTCAACATTGCGAATCAAACAACAGACCGAGCTAAATAATCAATAGTCAATACTCAACTTTACTAGAACTGTTCTGAGTCAGTTACAAACATAAAACCAACTAGCACGCAAGCTGCCCCCACCACACAGGAGACAATTTTCAGAGCCCCTGATTTGTCCGTAACGTAGGTAATTGTTGGCCCAATTTTTGACGAATGACAAAAAACGCTAATCTGGGCATCATACATGTAACAGGGGGGTCTGCCCCCCACCCGACTTAGGCCAGACCCCCCAGATGGGGACCCCCCGAGACGATTTCACCGACCCCCCTCCGGTTTTTCTGGCAAGTAAATTTTCGAGCAAATTTTTGCAATTTTTTACACTTCCACAAACAAAAATTGCCAAAATCGCCTGCAAAGCAGCACTTTTTAGCTGTATTTCAGCCCAAATTAGCGATTTTTGGCAATTTTTAGCCAAAAAATTGCGATTTTTCTCGATTTTTGAGCGTTTTTTTAGTGCCCACCCCCTACCCCAAAATTTTGGCTCAGACCCCCCGGCCCGCGCCAGACCCCCCAACCCCCCTCCCCCATCGGCGGATGACCTGTTACATGTATGCTGGGCATACATGTAACAGGGGGTCTGGGGGGGTCTGCCCCCCACCCGACTTAGGCCAGACCCCCCTCCCCGAGACGATTTCACCGACCCCCCCCCCCCCCGAATTTTCTGGCAAGTAAATTTTCGAGCAAATTTTTGCAATTTTTTACACTTTCACACACAAAAGTTGCCAAAATCGCCTACAAAACAGCACCTTTTGTGCACTTTTCAGCCCAAATTAGCGATTTTTGGCGATTTTTAGGCCAAAAATTGCGATTTTTCTCGATTTTTGAGCGTTTTTTAGTGCCCACCCACTCCCCCATAATTTTGGCTCAGACCCCCCGGCCGGCGCCAGACCCCCCCAACCCCCCATCGGCGGATGACCTGTTACATGTATGAATCTGGGACTCAGTAAATCTCTGTTTAGGGTTTCCCGGATTTTCAACCGGATACTACGAGAAATTTTTAAGCTCTACCCCTCACACGGAATTTTGGCCCAGGATCTGACAGCCCTCCTGCGTCGTCGGCTGAACTATTACAGACTGGCACGGTCAACGTACAGATTGACGAACAGACGAGCAAGAAATTTGCTAAGCAACAGTTTCAAAATCACCATAACCTTTCCCAAATACCACTGGTACGTTTGTGAGAGCAAGCACAAACCCTGCATGTAACAAGTAGGGGCGACGGGGGTAGGGGGTCTGGCGCCGGAGGGGGTCGAAGGGGGTAAGCCCAAATTCTGCGGAGGCGTTTAGTACCTCTGGGCAGCAATAAAGTAGGCGTAAGGCACCTGAATCGGGTTAGGTACTAAAAAAGGCTCAAATCGCAATTTTGGCTGAAAATCGCAAACAAATCGCTAATCTGGGCTCAAACCATAAATGGGTATAGGGTGAGGGGCTTTACCAGGTTGGCCATACCCCGTCGGCCACCCCCCTTCCGGAGGGAGAAATTTTTCGCTTATTTAAGGCAAAATAGGCGCTTTTTTCTTTTTTCGGACCCCCCACGGATTTTTCCGGATCGTGTATGGCTCAAATACAGCTAAAAGTGCTGTTTTGAAGGCGATTAGAGTTGTAAAAAAAAAATTTTTTTTGAAAGCCAAAAAAAGCTTTTTTTTATGAAAATTTTTCATTTCGAAATTTTTTTTTTCAAAATTTTTTCCTAGCATGAGATATAGCTTGTAGGAGATGCAAGGATGCATCAGAAGCAACTTTAAATACAAAAGCCGATACTTTGGTTCAAACATAGTGTTACAGCCTGAGAGTCGACATTCTACCTGCAGCATTGCTCACAGAGTGGCTGCTGCCCTTCAAAACCTATTTTTAGGCTTAGAATAGGCAAGAAATTGATAGAACTGCACTGCTAATGTATATCTGAGGCTAAATTCAGCGATTTTCCCCCAAAATTTCCATACTGTGAATAAAATAAAAAATTTTCGAAATGGGCCTTCAAAAAAAAAGCTTTTTTTTAAAAAAAAAGCCTTTTTTTTAAAAAAAAAAAGAGCCTAACAACACTAAAGGCGATTCTAGCAATTTTGCTGAAACTTACTTATTCCTTGTCAGACAAATGATCTCGGGGTCGGGGGGTGGTGTCGGTAGTACATTGTAGTGTACAGTACAGCGTAATTTTGTGATAACGCTCCAAACATGTTTTATGTAAATTCAGGTGCACGGCAGTTTAGGTCAGTCTAATTGTAAAGTTACTGACGCGCTCGATTGCCTTTGATCAGTCTCTTGCTATGCACTGTTGCTGATAAAACCTTCCTTTGGCCACCTAACTTGCGCTCACGCTGTTAGTTGGGTCTTTGAAATTTTGGCCAAAATTTTTGGTAGAAATTCAATTTTTTAGTGAAAACATAAACCACTCAATAACCCGTTTTCCCACCAAAGTTTCGTTCAAAAATAGAAATTTTCGAAGAAAATTGAGTTTCAGATCCATCGCGTAGTTACCTGGACGAAGGGTGCGTAGTTGCCAAAATTATTTCGATGGCTTAAATACAACACATGAGGAGCCTTCCTATCAGCTTTCGGAAGCATCTAGGTGTTTTATTTTGTCCCCTGTACCTCAGACACACGTCTGAGCCCCACTGTGCGAGGTATGCCTAATAAGACAGACAAGAACAACATACCGTTTGTCAGTTTGCAACAGAACCTGATCATCTTTAGCCGTTTGAGCATTGGGAAGAGTCAGGTAGATCTTAACGAACTTATCGCTTTGATCCCAAGCTGAAAATACCAATCATAATACTAAATCCGTTTCCACCTGTCAAATTGCAACACCGAAGCAGTAATTAGCTCTTAAACCATACATGTACTAGGGGGCAGACATGGGCTAGCATTTCGGCTGAGGGGGGTAGAATTTTCAATTCCTGAGGGGGGCTGAGGGGGGGTAGGAGCGCCTGAGGGGGCTGAGTGAGGGGGTGGTAAGCCAAAAAGTCCGATTTTTGGCTAAAATCAAGGTTTTTTGGCTTGTTTTTCATCAAAAACGTTAAAATAAGCTATTCTGAGCTCATTTACACCTAATCCAGACATATATTTATCATAATTTTTATACAAAAATCTTCCAAAAAATTCCTGAGGGGGGGTAGCGGCCGGCTGAGGGGGGGGGGGGTAGGTCAGAGCCTGAGGGGGGCCAACCCCCCCCACGCCCCCCCCTTGGCCCATGTCTGCTAGGGGGTTTGGGGGGTTACCCCCCTGCTGGAAAGGCCAACCCCCCTCACCCCCCGAGACAGGTTAAGGGACCCCTCCCCGACCAGAAAATACAAGTACTAGTAGCGGCTTCCAGTACTAACAAACTGGCTCAGAAATGACTAATTTTTAGTCTAAAATTCGCTTGAAAAGCCTTTGAAAACCGAATTTGGCGTTTCCACTGCTGATATTTAAGAGAAATCGGTGTTTTTGGAAGCTCTTTTTGTCATTTTTTGCTTGTTTTTAGCTTTAAAACGCTATTTGGCAGCTTAAAATAGCGATTTTTAGCGTCCTTACTGAAAAAAACGTGCTAAAAACGCATTTCTAGGCGTTTTGGAGCTTTTCGAAATTTGGGACCCCCACCCAGGCGAAACCCCCCCTCGACCCCCCACCCGAGGAAACCTCCCTACCCCCCTCCCCCAGGTCGGCCCGGAGCTGTTACATGTATGTCTTAAACAGTTTCCGTTTCTATTATTTTCTACTGAACGCACAGTTTCCTAGGTCATACATACGCATACACAGACATGGGCAAAGGGGGGTTGCCCCCCTCAGGTTTGACCTACCCCCTCAGGAATTTTTTGGATGAATTTTGTTTGTACAGAAAATTATGATAAAAATGTGCCTGGATTAGGTGTAAATGAGCTCAGAATAGCGTATTTTAATGAAAAATAGCCCCAAAAACTAGTGTTCCGACGATATCAAAATTCGTCGATATTCGATATCGATATCGATATCGATATTTTCAGCTCAATATCGATCGATATCGATATCGATATTTATAGTTATGCAAGAAAATCTGAAAATTTATGATGAGCAAACCGCTGTCGCTGCTTATCAGTCAAGCACTGATGCAATCAGCGTTCGGATATCAATAAGTAGAGAATCACAGAAAAGGTAGAGGCCTTCTGAAAGCCTTCAATGAAAAGGTTGAACGCTTAGGCCGATGCCCCACCCTGATTAGGCATAAATGAGCTCAAACAGAATGTGTATTTTAACTTACACGTAGGTTTAATGACAAATTTGCCAAAAACCTTGACTTTAGTTAAAAATCGGAATTTTTTGCTTGCCATCCTTTCAAATACCTATCAGCCGGCGATAACCCCTCAGGATTTGAAAATTTACCACCCATCAGCCGAAAAGCTAGCCCATGTCTGCTTTCGCCATCCTGCGTCAAGTGTGCAGAGTGAACTGCTCTTCAGTGTTGCTGCAGACATTTTAGAACATAAGCGTGCTGTCTGAAAGCTGAGAATGCCGAGAAATCGCTGTTTCCGAGAGCTATTATGCCACTGTTAGGTTTTAACAATACCATCGATTTCAGAGTTGTCCAGGAAAAATTGTTTTTTACTGTTCCATCCAGAGAAATAAACTCGGTGTCAGTTTTGTTTTTTTCCTACTTTTTCTGCCCAAAAATATCGAAAATGTCGATGCGAAATATCGCGATATCGATATCGATATTGGAAAAAGGATCGATATATCGACTTTTCGATATCGATATCGATATATCGTCGGAACCCTACCAAAAACCTTGATTTTAACCAAAATTCGGACTTTTTGGCTTACCGCCCCCTCAGGTGCTCCTACCCCCCTCAGGAATTGAAAATTCTACCCCCCTCAACCGAAATGCTAGCCCATGTCTGTATACAGCATATACATGCAACAGATCATCCTTGCGATTGGGCGTCTGACTGAGCCTAAATTTTAGGAGACGGGTTTGGGCACTAAAAAACGCTCAAGAACATACAAGTAACAGGGGCGTCTGGAGGTCTGCCCCCACCCGACTTAGGCCACCCGGATCCGTACCCCCCGAGACGATTTTGCCATCCCCCTCCGATTTTTCTGGCAAGTAAATTTTTTATCAAATTTTTGCTATTTTTTACAATTTCAGACACAAAAATTGAGAAAATCGCCTGCAAAACAGCACTTTTTAACTGTTTAGCGATTTTTGGCGATTTTAGCCAAAAATTGCGATTATTGAGCGTTTTTTAGTGCCCAACCCCCTCCCAAATTTTGGCTCAGACCCCCGTTCCGGCGCCAGACTCCCAACCCCCCTCCCTCTTCGGCGGATTACCTGTTTCATGTATGGCTCAAATACAGCTAAAAGTGCTTTTTACAGTTGAATTCAACAATTGCAGCGACCGAAATTCTGAAAAATTGAAAAAATTTACTGAAAAAATTACTTGCCAGAAAAATCGGACGAGATAGGGTTCCCAATCGGGGGGTCTGGCCTAAGTCGGTTAGGTAGCCAGCCTGTTAGATATAAATGTGGGTGACATGCACGTTGCTAACGTGGTGGCAACTGATAGAGACAATCGGGGCATTCCCACAGCTCATGGCCACCGGCCGGCCGCAGCACGGCGCGCGCGTGCAGTAATTAATTAGCGGCCGGCCGCCTGCAGACCAAGCGCGCGTAGTTCAAACAGGGTGCGGCCTTGGCAGAGAATCAATTGGCAACTGGCCGCTTAGCAGTGGCATTACTGACACCACATTTATACAATACAATGCAAGCGCACTCAACAACATAACAACAAATATACAACTGGCACAGCTACCGCATGAACATGACGAGAAATCAGAGGGCCAAGGATGGCATAGTCTCGCTTTTCAACTTCAAAGAACCTGACTTCTTTCGGTGCCTCGAGTGACATACTATCTATCATCTCTAAGGATCCACCTCACCTTAGTTGCAGCGGTTCCTTGAGGAATGTTCACTTACGGGTTTTGCAGCCGCCTCTTTTTGTGCACCTCCACCATAAGCCGGTGCCTTTGCTTTTCGGCCGGGTCAATAAACCGGTTCTGCAGCTATCACGCCACTGCTAAGCGGCCAGTTGCCCATTGATTCTCTGTCAAGGCCTTACGCCTTACCCTGTTTGAACTACGCGCGCTTGGTCTGCAGGCGGCCGGCCGCTAATTAATTACTGCGCGCGCGCGCCGTGCTGCGGCCGGCCGGTGGCCATGAGCTGTGGGAATGCCGACAATCGGTTACCGTAAGTGTGTATTTTAAGGGTGGGGGCGGGCGGCGTGTGAGTGGTGAGTAGTCCACTAGAAACGGCAGAAGCGCTGGAAGTGCTGGCCGAGGAGGCGTTGGCGTCGCGACGCAGACGGTTGATTTCGGCAAGAAGAAACTCCTTTACGTAGGGACGGGTGGCGTGTCCGAGTAAGGCCTCGAGCTCCTCGATGTCTATCTCCAGCTAGAAATTGAATTGATTGTGAATTGCCAGCCATTTTCTAAACTGCCTGCAACTGCTAGTTATTACATTTTTGGACAGACAGACCGAATGGAAACCTAGTGATGGAAACGAGCCAGAAGTACTGAGGGGTTAGGTGTAGCTGGGGGGGGGGGGAAATCAGGGAAGGTCAGAAATGGATTAGATATTAACTAATTAACTTTCTTATGACTATACGACTCCGGAACGTGCCCTATACTGATGCGTACCCCTAGGGGTATTTTTATATTTGGAAAACAGGCCCTCCGAAGTGTGCCCCACACTGATGCGTCTCTAGGGGTATTTTTATATTTGGAAAACAGGCCCTCCGGAGCGTGCCCATACTGATGCGTCCCCCTAGGGATATTTTTATGTTTTTAGAACAGGCCCCCCGCAGCGTGCCCTATACTGATGCGTCCCCTAGGGGTATTTTTATGTTTTTAAAACAGGCCCTCCCGAGCGTGCCTATACTGATGCGTCCCCCTAGATGGCTATGTTGATACGTTTTTGCTGAAAGTGGGCGGGCCTGTCTTTGTAGTCATAGATGGGTACTTAGCCATCTATGGCTACGTAGCCTTCTATGGCTAAAAACGATGGGGCCATTTTAGCCGTAGAAGGCTACGTAGCCATAGATGGCTATGTAGAATTCGATAGCCATCTATAGCTACTCTCAAAATGAAACCGAAATTGCTGATCGGCAAATTCCGAATTTCCCTTTCATTTTGAGAGTAGCCATATATGGCTATCGAATTCTGCATAGCCATCTATGGCTACATAGCCTTCTATGGCTAAAATGGCCCCATCGTTTTTAGCATAGAAGGCTACGTAGCCATAGATGGCTACATAGCCATAGAGGGCTAAGTACCCATCTATGACTACAAAGACAGGCCCGCCCACTTTCAGCAAAAACGTATCAACATAGCCATCTATGGCTACAAAGACAGGGTCCGCGCACATTTAGCCATAGATGGCTATGTTGAAACTCGAGGAAGCCTCGCCTTTTTAGCCATAGATGGCTACGTAGCCATAGATGGCTATGTTGATGGGTATCCATCTATGGCTATGTAGCCATCTGTGGCTAAACTTGAGCAGGCCCTGCCTTTTTAGCCATCTATGACTACGTAGCCATAGATGGCTATGTAGCTATAGTTGGCTATGCTGTGAAAGAGTGGCAGCAATAGAGGGCTAAGTAGCCATAGAGGGCTAAGTAGCCATGTATGGCTAAGTAGGCGTTCAATAGCCATCGATGGAACATCATAGCCATAGTCGGAGAGGTAAGCCATAAAAGGAACCGATTCCTCTATGGCTCAGTCTCTCTGACTGCCCTACCCTCCCTAGAACTAGGGCTCAGACGTCCCGGTCGGCGCCAGACTTACAAACCACTTTCCCCGATGTATGAACATGACTAATTTACTGCAATGTTTTTCTCTAGTTCAGGTTGCTGTATCAAAGACACAGCTGTTAAAAATTTTTTTGAAAGCCAAAAATTTTTTCTTTTTTTTGAAAAATTTTTGAAACAAATGTTTTTTTTGAAAATGGTCTCAAAGGGATCCAGCGTGCTAGTACAGGTACTTAGAACAAATTTTCCCTTTTTCCACCTCAACTCAGTTAAGACACCTGTTCGAAAACGCCAAGACAGGTGTGAACACTGCCTATAACTGCATAATTTCACCGAAAATTGTCTTCAGAGGCACTTCTAGGTGAATCCTAAGGAAGGATTTCTTAAGCAGTCGCTGTTAGGCTCAGTGCAAAAGAAGTATTATACAGATTGCTAGATAAAATGTTGGCTGCTTCCAAAGAATTTACAAAAAATTGCATGTATGTACGTGAATTTTCCCACTTTTTTGCCTTAATTTGCATATTGACTTTTCATAAAAATTTTTTAAACCTTCAAAAAACTATTCTTAAAGAAATTTGGTTTGGTTCTATAAAATTTCTTGACCCTAACAACTGTGATTAGGGATGGGCACGAAAATTAATTTTCGTACTAGTACGAAAATTAAAACGAGGATTTTTAAATTTCGTATCGAATACGAATACGAAAATTAGAAAAATATAGAAACGAAAATTAAACGAATACGAAAATTAAATGGAGCCAATGCGAAAATTAATTTTCGTTACGAATTTTAATTTACGTTTTACGCATAGCTAGCAATAAATCAGCTGAATTATTAGCAATTTAGCAGATTCTAAACGTGCAAAAGCATTTTTGCCGTATGCAATGTCCATCCAAAGCATTTTTTGGCTTGAGCAAGTATTACAGAAGGCATAATTTAACTTACTGTAGATTATTGCAAAGGACTTCATCATATTGGCGCAACTATTGACACTATTTCCTGAAATCGTACATACATACAGCATACACACACTATCTTGAGTCAGTACTTTCCTATGCTTGAAACACTTGGGACTATCTCCTAGTTCAAAGCGCATACTACCTGCCATGCATGTATGTATGTACTTGTGTATAAATATTGCGGTACGTACAATGATCATAAGAAGCTAGTGTAGCGTTAGCGATAATTACGTGCTTTACACAATTTATCCATTTAGAACTGATATTTAAGCCTTACTTTAATGCAGACAAGCCAGAACTGGGTCCCTATTTGCACTCCATAATCTACCCGGAAAATACGAAAATTAATTTTTCTGGAACAAAATGAACTCGTATCGTCGTAACGAAAATTAATTTTCGTACTCGTACGAATACGAATTAGGCATTTTGATTTTCGCATCGACTAACGAATACGAAAATAAAAATGGGCAAATATTGATTTAACGAATACGAAATTCAAACGGATTTAATTTTCGTGCCCATCCCTAACTGTGATCAAAGACAATGGAAGATTGCGCAGCCAAACAGGAAATGATTACTGTTTGTTAAAATATTTTAATCGGCTCAATTTTCTAAATGTCAAATAAACACTGCAAGCAGGAAGCAGTATCGAAGTACAAAAGAGAAGTGAAAGGAACCATCACCGCAGACACGCCGATGTTACATGTACGCTCCATGACTACAAACCAAAATCAAGACGACAGGGAAGACCAGAGGCCGTCTGTTCAACAAACGCCTACAGCAAAGACGCAACACAATACCTCTGAAGAAGAAGACATAGCGACTAGTAGCGCTGTAACAGCTGGTCCCCAATACCGCTGAAGGCGTCTAAAAAATGTCTATAACGTAGGTCTGTCTGGCCGGCCAAACCAATAGTGAGCGGGCCCAAATTTAACGACCACCCATTTTTCGCTGCCGCCAGGGAGGCGCATCACAAGCACTTTAATGGAGCTTTTTAAGCGGCACCAGCTTTTCGACCGGTTTTTTAGTATTTTTCAATTACGGTTAGCGCAAAAAATACTCGGTTTAAATGCCAAGCCACTCTCTGTTGTACTTTGCGCCGACCGAAATCAATGCGTGCAGGCTGATAGAGCCTTTTATTTAACAGAGCGGAAGCCGAAATTTATGACAGCAAAATATATTATAGGCCCGCGTCGGGGCCGGGGCAGTAACCCGAGTCAGTCTTGATTCAACAACAAGCCAAGCAATATGTTTATTTTATTACTCACTTAATCACATAGTACAATTATGAATTTTACTTTTGATCACCGTCACTCGCGACTGTACAAACAAGAGCACAATAAACTGCATAATAAATGTAAGGTAAAGTAACACCAAATATGAAAGAGTCACATTAAAGTTCTCACAGGCAAAGCTAACGTAAGCCGAGTTTATGAAGAGTCCCTTTTTGGCTAAACAGTTGCAGGAATATTACCGAACGTCTATTGCAGCTTCAAAAAGCACCAAGTTTGACCGTTAAATTAAAATTTGGTAACTTGCTAACAAAACATCTATTTTGTTTGCCGCCGATTGTCAGAGACTGTGACTGGCATAAAAATTTGGAGAAAAAGATCCATACAAACTACATTTTACATTGAGCTGAGCTCTGCTCTGCCTGTGTTGGCTAAAAAGCAAGCATAAAAGTAGACTGCATAAGTATGAGTGTTGAATCAAGATTGCTTTTTTGGCAAAAGCAGACTTGACTGACAAAACCCACAGGAGAGTGAGGGTGCGCCACGACGACATTTAGTCTTTTGGCACGGCAGCTCGGTCGATCAATGAATGGTTGGTGTGCTAATAAAAACTCGTTGTCGACTAGTTACTGGGCCGGCTCACAACGCACACCCATCATTACACATGAGCTCTCCCTCTGCGCTTTGAACCTTGTCCTGCATAAACCTGAAATCTCTCTGCATCACTGACTGACACAGCAAAAAGCAACTGATTGATTTTTGACCCGTTTCTACCAATAAGTTCAGGAAATGAATACGGACGCCTATTATTTATCTTTTGCTACGGTAGATAATTTAAACTGCAGAAAAAAGCTAATCATGGAGCTGTACAATAACAAAGCAGAAGCTGTAGAAACTAAAACTCTTTCGAACAAACAAACTGTTGTATTATAAGTTAAAGCGCTGAGAAACAAAAAGCTGGCTCAGTAGTCAGCCCCTATCTAAATTTTGACGCATGGGAACGTTGTTGCTATGCTGACATCACCTCAATGTTCCTACCAAAACAATGGTGAATTTATAAAAAAAACCATCTCACCATCAACCTATACTTTTTGACAACTTTCCCCAGATCAGATCAGAACTGTGTCAAAGGATAGGAATTGCTTCTGAGGTGGAATACACTCAACCAAACGCCACAACAAATTTCGAATGCGTTTTTGGTCAGTAAATTTACGAAGAATAGCATAATAGCAGGTTATAATAGACTGAAAGCCAGCCAAAGTGGGTTGTCTATTTTAGCCAAAACCAGCACACTGATAGCAAATCTGATATTTAGACATGGACTGGGGCAATCTAAATAAACTAGCCCCAGTCACCTCCAAACCCTTCATCTACGTACCAAGCAGTCCTGAAATCAGTAGGCTCAGTGAATTTTTTTCATGCGCAGTCCAACAATATTTTAGCCCGTCACTTTTCC
Organism: Sabatieria punctata; assembly: GCA_030248155.1. Taxonomy (NCBI): domain Eukaryota; kingdom Metazoa; phylum Nematoda; class Chromadorea; order Araeolaimida; family Comesomatidae; genus Sabatieria; species Sabatieria punctata. Next base: position 77,272 of record JASANB010004776.1, read on the forward strand.
ATCACCTCTAACCTATTCGGAAAACATCCATATAAAACATGGGTTATGTCGAAAAAAACAGAGGGTATTAGTTTTCAAGGAGCGGTTGGACCGGCTTCCAATTCTCCCAAAAAAAACCGTCAAACGCTATTTTTTCAAAATTTTCTCGCCCTGGCTAGAACCAGGCCTCTTCAAAATTTTAATCCCTGTGCAAAAAATCCTGCCTGCATCATTGGAATGTGCCTGTTCACTGAAATGCAATTTTTGGCCCAGCCGTGCAAGTATTGAGTATTGGATTTTTCAGGTATTGTTCGCACTCCAGTACTAGTAGCATTTTACTATTAGTAAAATGATAATAAAATGTAAAATTCAGAGCCAATAGTAAAGTAAAAATAAAATTAAATTAACAATATTATTTTACTGGTTTTTGATGAATTCCAGCCAAAATCTTGATCTATTTTGCAATAAATGAGGTGTCAGTACACTTTAGCCAGTCAAATTTCACACATTTTTTGTCTCTAAAGCTCTAGAGGACTTTGTAACATGATTGAAGTTAAACTATTTGGGCCAACATAACTTATCCTATCCACAAAATCATTGATGCAAAATTCCACATTATGACTAGTAAAATCGTAGTAAAATCAGTCAAACTATTAGTAAAATCGAAGGTGTTTGGTAGAAAAACAAAAATAAGGGTGAATTGTAGTAAATTTAGTAAACAGTAAAATAAAAATCCACTAGTAAAATAAGAGTTTAGTGAAAAGACCTCGTGGTAGACATCCCAGAGCCGAATGTAAGGAAATCATTGTTGCAATTAGTGTAAGGCCGTCCCCTGGCCGCGCGAGGTCGGTCGAACGGCCAGTGCAACAAGGATAAAATATGATCGTTATTTATCGTAGCGGCCGGGTAATATTACAATAATTTGCTGGCCGGTCCGCCCTGCTCTGTCCATACCAACGCAATTCGAAAAGTGGACTGGCTTGTGCTTTGTGTTTTGCACCTGCGCCAGCCATCCCTTCCCCAGTGAATCAGTCGGCGTGTCCACTGTTTACCCATCCCACACACAACAGACCGGTCCTACTAGGCGCTCTATGGATTAGCCATTAAAAGTTGAGAGACAAACGCCGAGCCTTCGGGCAATGGCAGCAATTGAAGTATCGATCGAAAGCAACACAAAGACAGGTTCCAAAGAGAGTGCAAATTGAAATCGGCGTGTGCGCACTGTCAAAACGGGTTTGTTGTGCAGACCAGCACTCGGTCTATGAATAATAAGGGTTGAGTGCGGCCTTGCCAGCTGACAGACCGATTGCATGACAAACCCGACAACTAGACACCGACGTTCTCCAACAGCAGTTTTTTTTCAACTCTCAAGGCTAGCTGTTGCATTTTATGATAGTTCAAAAACTGGCCCAAATTGTTTCGGCCGCCAAAACTTTTCAAGTAGTATGTGAGAAAGGACTCGCCCTGGCCAATTGTGAGTTAGACGAGTTGGTGCGAGGGGTCTTCTAGTTTCAAGCAACCAATTTTTGGACAGATTATTTGTCAGTTTGGCACCATTCAATTCGGAAAAATTGCTGAATAAGCCGTTTAGGGCTGCACAACATAACTGGAATTGGAGGCTTCAGAAATTGTGCTGATTAACAATTTGTTAATGGATCATCTAAAGGTGGGTAAACCACCTAAACTGACCTAACTCAATCTCATCCTACCATTTTACAGAGCATAAAGTTAAAACTAAAACAAAAATCTAAGCGGCAGAATATAAACTAGCTAAACCAGTTTATCAGAGCCGTCAGGGATTCCAGAAATTTGGAGCAATTCCTACCGATTTGGGGGTCGCCAGTTCTGTAAAGGAGATAATAATTCCAAGACACCCGAACAGAAAAATAACGAGAACACAGAAAACGCATTGCATCGATTTAGCGCAGAAAAAACGTTTTTCATTCTTCTCTATGTCAATTTACTTTCCAAGTTTAAAGCTGTCAAAATAGAATATCAATTCAAAATAAAATAAGTTTTGAGATCAAAACAAAGCGAAATAGGAATTATTCTCCTGATCATCTGATCTGTTTTTCTGTTATGCTGATCCAAAAACAGGTGTTCAGGAATAGAACACTTCATTTTCATAAGACCGTGCCAATCTCAATGCACGAAATTTTAACGTAAAGATCCCACAGTTTTGAAGAGTTTCGCCAAATTTCAGGTCATTTGGCCGACATCTGCAGAATTGGCAGAAGTTTCCATTTCTATATTAACAAATTTCACCTATTCTCAGGATTCAGTCTAGCCTGATTGATGGATCCAACTTTTAACACTGGCACCATACATGGGCCGGAAAAATTGGATGGAGCTAGTTAAAATCGGAAAATTTGTGGGTGGACCACCGATTTGGGGGGTCGCGGCATTTTGGTGGATGGGGTCAGGAACAAACGTCGGCTTCAGATGGATGGGGTCCATACAAGTGCATGGTTGGCAGCTCAGGAGGGACAGCCATGTCTCCGTGCGTAGTTGCCTGACTATCGGTGCAAAATTTCGGTGGGAAATTTTTTTGGCGAAAATTTTGGCGAAAAATGCGAACTTTTCGGCTAAAATTCAAAAATTTTCCGTAAAAAGCAAATTTTCGACAAAAAATGGCCAAAAACCAGTTTTCCGACAAAAGCATTGTCAAAAAACCCAAACTTTAAAGAAAAATTTGCAAAAATTTAGGGTTCAGTGCGTTGTTGCCAAATTGATTTCTGTGGCTTCAAAACGCGTCTGGAGGCTTTCTAGCAGCCTCTAGCAACGTTTGGTAGATTTTTATTTTCGTCGTCCCCTGGGCAGCCACCCTCATGCATATGTATGACGTGGTCGTTTGGGGGTCGACTTCAAATTCCAGCAAATTTAGTGAAACCGGGCGGAAATGACACCAAAGAGAAATGTCATAATCTTGGGACACCCAGTTACTATTAACTTCTTGACATATGAACATTTGGCACATATAAACTTATCCCCTAGCCTCAAATTACTAGCCCCAAAGCTTGAAATAGAAAACCTATAGAAGGAAGGAAGGACTTATGGTTACAACCATTGTTATAACAAGCAGAGAGAAAGGTGAGCTGCCAGAGTCAAGTTTGTTGACACAAAGAACTAATTAGAGCCTGTCTAGACAAAACAAAGACTGAGTTTACCTTTGGTAAGAAACAGACGGGACGCACTGGAGACAGAGCTCAGACAATGGCACAGCAACCGTTTTTCCTCTGCAACCTCTGCTTCTGCACATAGTTCATCTCTCTGACTATCTCGGCAAAGACTGTGTTCACGTTGGCGGCCACCTTGGCCGAGCACTCTGCGAACGGACAGCCCCAGAACTCGGCCAGCGCCAGTCCCTCGTCGTTCCTCACCTGTCGCTGGTGGGACAGGTCGCACTTATTGCCCACCAACAGCAGCGGCACCTGGTCGGAGCCCTTGACCCGGATGATTTGGTCGCGCATCCCCTTGATATCGTGAAAGGTCTGGTGACTAGTTATGCTATAGACGATTATGAAACCCTGCCCGTTCTTTATGTACAGGTCGCGCATCGACGCAAACTGCTCCGTGCCGGCCGTGTCCAGAATCTCCAGCACGCACGGCTGCCCGTCCACCTCGATCTCCTTCCGGTAAAAGTCCTCAATTGTGGGGTCGTACTTTTCTATGAACGTGTTGGAAACGAACTGCACGGTCAAGGCGCTCTTGCCTACGCCGCCGCTGCCCAGCACCACCACTTTGAATTCGCGCATGTTTGTATAATTATTGGCTAGTCTTCGAGCATGGCACTTGGAGCAAGTCGGCACAAACAGTTGATTGTTGATTGGTGCATATAAAAGGCCGAACGGAAAGACTTGTTGGTGTTGTTGTTCGTTTGATAAATATAATTAATATATTAACAAAATGGAGACTGCAGTGCAGTGGAAACAAACAAACAAAGAAGGAATGGCGTAGAGAATAGACAGAATCGCTTTGTAATCCGTAGAATCGGAAGGGCAGAAGAATTTAGACAATAAACAGTGGCTCACTCACACACGCCCCGGCATGAAATGGCTGCCGGCTAAATACAAAAGAACATTCTTAAACTATGACTTTCTCGGCAAACCCTAATCTGCACGAGCAGTGCGAGTGTGCGAGCCACACCGTACCGTAACTATAGCGGCGCCGCAACGCTACGAACTAGCGCCAAATTTAAACCGCTGCAGCACTGGCACACCGCTTCAAGTCTCCAGGCCTACCATTCACTTTGTCCAGATCAAGCACGACTTCGAATTCTTAAACCCCACAAATCCTAA
>JASANB010004777.1:0-10323 GCA_030248155.1 Sabatieria punctata
TGTGGAACAAAATGAACTCATATCGTCGTATCGAAAATTAATTTTCGTACTCGTACGAATATGAATTAAGGCATTTTGATTTTCGTATCGACTAACGAATACGAAAATTAAAATGGGCAAATATCAATTTAACGAATACGAAATTCAAACAGATTTAATTTTCGTGCCCATCCCTACATCAGATTGCATTTTACCAGTATCCAAATCCAGGGCACTCTGTATGCCCCTCATTTGGGAAGCCAGCGGGCACGCTGTTCGCACCTCATTTGAAAAATGAGCGTGGCACCACTGTTCGCCCCTCGTTTTGTTCAAAACGAGCGCGGCACCCTGTCAGCTCTGCTCACGAATCAATTATGCAGAGCTTGTCCATGGTATAACCAAATTGTCGAATGTATGGTTTTCAGGATCGTTTTCAGAGCTCAGTGCATGCATGCAGCAGCTGGGCAGTGCCCGGGGAGTGACATTCTGGGGCTCTGTATGCAGTCGCGGCAGCCCAGCACGATTCGGTCGTACAGCTATCAAATCAACAAGTGGCAGCGGTGGTTCTCACAACACTTTGTTGGCTCCAACCCTCTGTCTCCACCAGCGGGTGCCATGCCCGCCTTTCTTGCGGAGGTCTCTCAGTCATCAGGCTCTGCTGCTGTGCAACTTGCCGGGGCTGCTCTGTCATGGCTGTTCGATCTCTGCGAGCTCTGTCCAAACCCTGCCAAATCCTTTCTGACCCGGGCAGTGGTCGAAGGCAGCAAGCGGTCAAACCCTGCTGCGATGCAACGAAAGGAGCATTTCACTCCTCGTCACATCACTACCATCATGCACCACTATGCTCACTCCACTGCCCCTCTGCGGGACCTACGCATTTCGGCACTGCTGGCCCTGATGTTCACCAGTCTGCTCAGGATTTCGGAGGCACTGGCGCTCCACGTGTCAGACCTATCGTTCACTGCAGACTTGATGTCCATTTCTGTGCGATCGAGCAAAACTGATATCTATCGACAGGGGAGCGTTGTGCCTGTTCAACGGACCAACACAGACAGTTGCCCAGTGGCTCTCGTTGAGCGCTTGCTGGCTCTAGGCAGCCCCAGCCGGCATCCAGACCACTTCGTTTTTTGCGCTCTCAGAGGCGCCAAGGATGGCCCCTCCAAGCCCCTCCCCCAGCAGCGGTGGTCCTACGGTCAGGCACGTTCGGACTTGGACAGGGTTCTGACAGGTATCGGGTTGTCTGTCAGGCAGTACGGTTTCCACAGCTGCCGCGCCGGAGGTGCAACAGAGGCCATCAATAAGGGTCACACTCAACGGCTGGTTATCCGATATGGGCGCTGGTAAGCCCCTTATGGTTTCTCGCGCTTTTTTTTTGACTCATCTTAGTAGGTTGCGACAGTGTCTGTGATGTTGTAACTTTTTGTTTTGTAGGTATTTTGCTGTGTGTATTTTTGCTGTGTGTATTTTTGATAGTGTGGATCGATTGCTCGGAACGTCAATGTATTTTGAGAAACGACTTGGTTTATTTGATTGAATGACGAATTTGTAATTACGTGCGTGTTTACGTGGACTACACTCTCTGCTAACACTGCATAAATCTGCTAACACTGCATAAAATCCTAATTCAAAAACCTTTGTCGGTGTGTTTTTCTTTCCAAAAACAAAGAAAAATTAGGTTAGGCGCGGCACAAGCGAAGCGCAGTGAAGCGCATAACTAATATTAATAATATTACTAATATTAATATTAATAATAATTACTAGTACGAAAATTAAGTCGAGGAATTTTAAATTTCGTATCGAATACGAATACGAAAATTAGAGAAAGGGGGGAATTAAGAAAGGGAGAAAGGAAATAGGTAGGGGAAAAAAAGAGAAATAAGAGAATGGGGGAGGGGGGTAAAGGAGAGGGGGAGAGAGAAGAGGGGAAGAAGAGAGAAAAGTGAAGATAAGAGGAGGGGGGGGAAAATAGGAAAGAGGAGGAGGAGGGAGGAAAAATAGAATGGGGGGGAATTGAGAGGAGGTGGGGAATAGAATGGGAGAGTAAAAGTTGGAAGGGGGGGCGGGGGGGGGAGGGGGGATGGGGGGGAGGGGGGGGGGGGGGGGGGGGGGGGGGGGGGGGGGGGGGGGGGAGGGGGGGGGGAGGGGGGGGGGGGGGGGGGGGGGGGGGGGGAGGGGGGGGGGGGGGGGGGAGGAGAGGGGGGGGGGGGGGGGGGGAGGGGGGGGGAAAGGGGGGGGGGGAAAGAAGGGGGGGGGGAGGGGAAGGGGGGGAGCGGGGGCGGGGGGGGGGGGGGGGGGAGGGGGGGGGGGGGGGGGGGGGGAGGGGGGGGGGGGGGGGGGGGGGGCGGGGGGGGGAAAGGGAGAAGAGGGGGGGGGGGGGAAAAGGGGAGAAAAAAAAAATATTGAAACGAAAATTAAACGAATACGAAAATTAAATACAGCTGACACGAAAAATTAATTTTCGTTACGAATTTTAATTTGCGTTTCACCTTAAATCAGCTGAATTATTAGCAATTTATCGGATTCCAAACATACAAAAGCATTTTCACTGTAACAATGCAATGTCCAAACCATTACTGGGGTTGTTGAACAAGTATTATAGAAAGCATTTTTAACTTACCCAAAGGAAGTTGTTCATCTTGCTGCAAGTACTGGCACTGTTTTAGCACAATCATACACACACTTTCTTGAGTCAGTATCTTGCACACAACGCTTGACTGTCCATTTAGGGACAATCTCCTGGCTCAAAGCGCATACTACATACTCAAAGAGTATCAACTAGTGGCAGTCACAGCAACACACACATAGCGACAAAGGGGGTGGGGGGGGGAGGGCGAAGGGGGCCGCGCGCGCGGGGGGCGCGCAACCACTCGATAACTTGACAATACAAAACACTCACAAACACAATCGCTTCATCACTCCCATCCGTAGTCGACTGGTCTGGGCAAGTGTGCCTGACACGGGGAAACTATTGTTCGAAATTCGTGCCTCAGCTGACTCGGCGTCTGCAGTACCTCTTGCTTGATTCGGCACCAATGACAAGGGTGGAACTATGGTCCGGTCACTAGTAGAAAACACCACACAGCACAATCACACCAAGAGCAACTACAGAACCGCTCAACAACTCGACAAGCTAGGGGGGGGGGGGGGGGGGGGGGGGGGGGGGGGGGGGGGGGGGGGGGGGGGGGGGGGGGGGGGGGGGGGGGGGGGGGGGGGGGGGGGGGGGGGGGGGGGGGGGGGGGGGGGGGGGGTGGGGGGGGGGGGGGGGGGGGGGGGGGGGGGGGGGGGGGGGGGGGGGGGGGGGGGGGGGGGGGGGGGGGGGGGGGGGGGGGGGGGGGGGGGGGGGGGGGGGGGGGGGGGGGGGGGGGGGGGGGGGGGGGGGGGGGGGGGGGGGGGGGGTGGGGGGGGGGGGGGGGGGGGGGGGGGGGGGGGGGGGGGGGGGGTGGGGGGGGGTGTGGGGGGGGGTGTGGGGGGGGGGGGGGGGGGGGGGGGTGGGGGGGGGTGGGGGCGTTGGGGTGGGGGGGGGGGGGGGGGGTGGGGGGTTTGGGGGGGGGGGGGTGGTGGGGGGGGGTGTGGGGGGGGGGGGGGGGGGGGGGGGGGGGGGGGGGGGGGGGGGGGGGGGGGGGGGGGGGGGGGGGGGGGGGGGTGGGGGGGGGGGGGGGGGGGGGGGGGGGGGGGGGGGGGGGGGGGGGGGGGGGGGGGGGGGGGGGGGGTGGGGGGGGGGGGGGGGGGGGGGGGGGTGGGGGGTGGGGGGGGGGGGGGGTGGGGGGGTGGTGGGTGGGGGGGTGGGGGGGGTGGGGGGAGAGAGAGAGGGGGGGGTGGGTGGGGGGGTTCTGTGTTCTTTGAGTTGGTTAGAAGAGAAGGAGGAGGAAGAGGAATGATGGCGAGGAAAAAGTGATGAGATGTGAGATGATGAGAAGAGAGAGGTTAGAAAGGATGATGGAGATGAAAGGGAAGAGGATGAGAAAAGGAAGGATGATGATGATGAAAGGGGTAGCGCGAAGGAAGAGAGAAGAAAAGAAGGAAGGAAGGAGAAAGAAGAGGACGATGAGGAGCAAGGTGATGAGAAGAAGATGGAAGATGAAGAAGAGAAAGAGGATGATGAGGGTTCAGAGAAGAAGGAGAAAAAGAAGGCAGATGGAAAGAATGTTAGTTCGTTTGAGTTTGTTGTCCAAGAGATGTGATCCCGTTTCTCCCATGACGAGTCACCAGATGAAGACAAAGGCGCGGAAAGGCCGAAACGTGGCGCGCAGGAGATCGAGTCAGCACGGTGTCAATACAGAGCAGTTTTCCGGAGATGCCGGGTCAACAGAGGCGGAGCAGTTTTCACAGTTCGTTCGTTTCCCCGATTGTCAGGCACAGCGGCGGCCAGTCGACACTCGTTGAAAGGGGAGTGATGAAGAGTTTGATAGTTTGAGGGAGTGTTTGTATTGTCGAGTTGTTGAGCGGTTGTGTAGTTGCTTTGTGTGATTGTGCTGTGTTGTGTTTTCTACTAGTGACCGGACCATAAACCCTTTCATTGGTGCCGAGTCAGAGCAGAGCAGGTTACTGGAGACGCCGAGTCAGCGGAGGCAGAGCATATCGATTCAGATAGTTTCCCCGGCTGTCAGGCACAGTTGAGGCCCAGTCGACATCCGGATGGGGAGTGATGAAGCGATTGTGTTTGTGAGAGTGTTTTGTATTGTCAAGTTATCGAGTGGTTGCGTTTGTGTGCTTGTGTGTGTGTTGTGTGACTGCCCACTAGTTGATAAACTCTTTCAGTATGTAGTATGCGCTTTGAGCCAGGAGATTGTCCCTAAATGGACAGTCAAGCGTTGTGTGTGCAAAATACTGACTCAAGAAAGTGTGTGTATGATTGTGCTAAAACAGTGCCAGTACTTGCAGCAAGATGAACAACTTCCTTGGGTAAGTTAAAAATGCTTTCTATAATACTTGTTCAACAACCCCAGTAATGGTTTGGACATTGCATTGTTACAGTGAAAATGCTTTTGTATGTTTGGAATCCGATAAATTGCTAATAATTCAGCTGATTTAAGGTGAAACGCAAATTAAAATTCGTAACGAAAATTAATTTTCGTGTCAGCTGTATTTAATTTTCGTATTCGTTTAATTTTCGTTTCAATATTTCTCTAATTTTCGTATTCGTATTCGATACGAAATTTAAAATTCCTCGACTTAATTTTCGTTCGAGTAATTATTATTAATATTAATATTAGTAATATTATTAATATTAGTTATGCGCTTCACTGCGCTTCGCTTGTGCCGCGCCTAACCTAATTTTTCTTTGTTTGAAAGAAAAACACACCGACAAAGGTTTTTGAATTAGGATTTTATGCAGTGTTAGCAGATTTATGCAGTGTTAGCAGAGAGTGTTAGTGTAGTCCACGTAAACACGCACGTAATTACAAATTCGTCATTCAATCAAATAAACCAAGTCGTTTCTCAAAATACATTGACGTTCCGAGCAATCGATCCACACTATCAAAAATACACACAGCAAAAATACACACAGCAAAATAGCTACAAAACAAAAAGTTACAACATATCAGACACTGTCGCCAGCTTCGAAGCTGAGTCAAAAACATAGCGCGAGAAAGCCTAAGGGGCTTTCCAGCGCCCGTATCGGATAACCAGCCGTTGAGTGTGACCCTTATTGATGGCCTCTGTTGCACCTCCGGCGCGGCAGCTGTGGAAACCGTACTGCCTGACAGACAACCCGATACCTGTCAGAACCCTGTCCAAGTCCGAACGTGCCTGACCGTAGGACCACCGCTGCTGGGGGAGGGGCTTGGAGGGGCCATCCTTGGCGCCTCTGAGAGCGCAAAAAACGAAGTGGTCTGGATGCCGGCTGGGGCTGCCTAGAGCCAGCAAGCGCTCAACGAGAGCCACTGGGCAACTGTCTGTGTTGGTCCGTTGAACAGGCACAACGCTCCCCTGTCGATAGATATCAGTTTTGCTCGATCGCACAGAAATGGACATCAAGTCTGCAGTGAACGATAGGTCTGACACGTGGAGCGCCAGTGCCTCCGAAATCCTGAGCAGACTGGTGAACATCAGGGCCAGCAGTGCCGAAATGCGTAGGTCCCGCAGAGGGGCAGTGGAGTGAGCATAGTGGTGCATGATGGTAGTGATGTGACGAGGAGTGAAATGCTCCTTTCGTTGCATCACAGCAGGGTTTGACCGCTTGCTGCCTTCGACCACTGCCCGGGTCAGAAAGGATTTGGCAGGGTTTGGACAGAGCTCGCAGAGATCGAACAGCCATGACAGAGCAGCCCCGGCAAGTTGCACAGCAGCAGAGCCTGATGACTGAGAGACCTCCGCAAGAAAGGCGGGCATGGCACCCGCTGGTGGAGACAGAGGGTTGGAGCCAACAAAGTGTTGTGAGAACCACCGCTGCCACTTGTTGATTTGATAGCTGTACAACCGAATCGTGCTGGGCTGCCGCGACTGCATACAGAGCCCCAGAATGTCACTCCCCCGGGCACTGCCCAGCTGCTGCATGCATGCACTGAGCTCTGAAAACGATCCTGAAAACCATACATTCGACAATTTGGTTATACCATGGACAAGCTCTGCATAATTGATTCGTGAGCAGAGCTGACAGGGTGCCGCGCTCGTTTTGAACAAAACGAGGGGCGAACAGTGGTGCCACGCTCATTTTTCAAATGAGGTGCGAACAGCGTGCCCGCTGGCTTCCCAAATGAGGGGCATACAGAGTGCCCTGGATTTGGATACTGGTAAAATGCAATCTGATGTAGGGATGGGCACGAAAATTAAATCTGTTTGAATTTCGTATTCGTTAAATTGATATTTGCCCATTTTAATTTTCGTATTCGTTAGTCGATACGAAAATCAAAATGCCTTAATTCATATTCGTACGAGTACGAAAATTAATTTTCGATACGACGATATGAGTTCATTTTGTTCCACAAAAATTAATTTTCGTATTTTTACTGTAGGGTTCAGACTGCAAGTAGGGACCCAGTTTAGGCCTTTCACATTAAAATAAGCCTTAAGAATCAGTTCTGAATGCACAAATTCTGTAGAGCACGATTTCTCGCTAACACTAGCGTGTTTTGATCATTGTAACGCAATGCTTCTGCATGCTAAAATTGCAGGTGCATACGCAGGTAATTATGTATGTAGATTACGCTTTTGCCTTGAGTACGCTTTGAGCCAGGAGATTGTCCCTAAATGGACAGTCAAGCGTTGTGTGTGCAAAATACTGACTGAAGAAAGTGTGTGTATGATTGTGCTAAAACAGTGCCAGTACTTGCAGCAAGATGAACAACTTCCTTGGGTAAGTTAAAAATGCTTTCTATAATACTTGTTCAACAACCCCAGTAATGGTTTGGACATTGCATTGTTACAGTGAAAATGCTTTTGTATGTTTGGAATCCGATAAATTGCTAATAATTCAGCTGATTTAAGGTGAAACGCAAATTAAAATTCGTAACGAAAATTAATTTTCGTGTTAGCTGTATTTAATTTTCGTATTCGTTTAATTTTCGTTTCAATATTTCTCTAATTTTCGTATTCGTATTCGATACGAAATTTAAAATTCCTCGACTTAATTTTCGTACTAGTAATTATTATTAATATTAATATTAGTAATATTATTAATATTAGTTATGCGCTTCACTGCGCTTCGCTTGTGCCGCGCCTAACCTAATTTTTCTTTGTTTGAAAGAAAAACACACCGACAAAGGTTTTTGAATTAGGATTTTATGCAGTGTTAGCAGATTTATGCAGTGTTAGCAGAGACTGTTAGTGTAGTCCACGTAAACACGCACGTAATTACAAATTCGTCATTCAATCAAATAAACCAAGTCGTTTCTCAAAATACATTGACGTTCCGAGCAATCGATCCACACTATCAAAAATACACACAGCAAAAATACACACAGCAAAATAGCTACAAAACAAAAAGTTACAACATATCAGACACTGTCGCCAGCTTCGAAGCTGAGTCAAAAACATAGCGCGAGAAAGCCTAAGGGGCTTTCCAGCGCCCATATCGCATAACCAGCCGTTGAGTGTGACCCTTATTGATGGCCTCTGTTGCACCTCCGGCGCGGCAGCTGTGGAAACCGTACTGCCTGACAGACAACCCGATACCTGTCAGAACCCTGTCCAAGTCCGAACGTGCCTGACCGTAGGACCACCGCTGCTGGGGGAGGGGCTTGGAGGGGCCATCCTTGGCGCCTCTGAGAGCGCAAAAAACGAAGTGGTCTGGATGCCGGCTGGGGCTGCCTAGAGCCAGCAAGCGCTCAACGAGAGCCACTGGGCAACTGTCTGTGTTGGTCCGTTGAACAGGCACAACGCTCCCCTGTCGATAGATATCAGTTTTGCTCGATCGCACAGAAATGGACATCAAGTCTGCAGTGAACGATAGGTCTGACACGTGGAGTGCCAGTGCCTCCGAAATCCTGAGCAGACTGGTGAACATCAGGGCCAGCAGTGCCGAAATGCGTAGGTCCCGCAGAGGGGCAGTGGAGTGAGCATAGTGGTGCATGATGGTAGTGATGTGACGAGGAGTGAAATGCTCCTTTCGTTGCATCGCAGCAGGGTTTGACCGCTTGCTGCCTTCGACCACTGCCCGGGTCAGAAAGGATTTGGCAGGGTTTGGACAGAGCTCGCAGAGATCGAACAGCCATGACAGAGCAGCCCCGGCAAGTTGCACAGCAGCAGAGCCTGATGACTGAGAGACCTCCGCAAGAAAGGTGGGCACGGCACCCGCTGGTGGAGACAGAGGGTTGGAGCCAACAAAGTGTTGTGAGAACCACCGCTGCCACTTGTTGATTTGATAGCTGTACAACCGAATCGTGCTGGGCTGCCGCGACTGCATACAGAGCCCCAGAATGTCACTCCCCCGGGCACTGCCCAGCTGCTGCATGCATGCACTGAGCTCTGAAAACGATCCTGAAAACCATACATTCGACAATTTGGTTATACCATGGACAAGCTCTGCATAATTGATTCGTGAGCAGAGCTGACAGGGTGCCGCGCTCGTTTTGAACAAAACGAGGGGCGAACAGTGGTGCCACGCTCCGATCCGATCCGATCCGATGTGCGGGGGGGCCTTACGGCCTGCGATCAGACTCGAGGTCCATTCCGCTTCCCCCGTGGTTTCGTCATCTCGGACGTTGCCCTTCTTTCACTGCCAGCCACTCTAGCCATGCTGTTGGGCGCCAAGCACCAAGAGGGCGCCAGGCGCATTGACGTCGTAGTTCTGACAGCGTCCACTGCCGCCCGGCGCTGGACCTAAACCGGTATTGGCCTTGTTGTGTCGTCTCAGCCAGCACTTGACGTCAATTGATCTTTCTCCAGATTGGCATGCTGTAGGAGGAGCTTCGGTGCAACGGCAGATCCAGTTGGTTCCCATTTTATCTACTCGCTGTAAACCAGCTTTCGGTGGCCTGGGTGGAGCGTTGTGCCGACGACCAACTCTTTGCAGCAAGTAAACTTGCCGCGCCGAGAGGATGAACCACTACAACCACTAGGGATGCAGGGGCCGCCGTGACTCAGAGGCAGCAAGCTACCCACTGAGCCACTGACGCGGCGGTGCCACGCTCATTTTTCAAATGAGGTGCGAACAGCGTGCCCGCTGGCTTCCCAAACGAGGGGCATACAGAGTGCCCTGTTCTGCCAGGCAGATGGTTCGTGTGAGAAAAACGCGTTCTAAACAGAAGTTTTTGAAACAACTTGAGCGTTGCTACACGCTTTTTGCCGAAAAAACTCCGGTAGGCCACAGTAGGCTACCCAAGCACCGCGCACGTGCACTGGACGTGGGGCTGACAGATTGCCGCGCACGTTAACCAACGTGGGGCCACAGATTCTCGCGCATACCAATGCGGAGATAGCAGTTTAGAAAGCGCGTTCTGAACGCTTACTCCAAATAAGAAAACAGACGTTAGAAAGCGCGTTCTGAACGCTTACTCTAAAGAATTTTGCACTGATGTCATAACACCTTTTAAACAACCAACAACACAGTTCTGTGGTGCATTCATAAGGATCGCTCCTGCCAGGATGCCGCGCCTGTTCGCTAACATGGGGCTGCGGGAAAGCCGTGCACTTACCTTTAACGTGAGGCTACGGTAACGTGTGCGGGACTGTATTGCTCGATTTTGTAATGTCAATATCGTGCGTATCAGGGCGGGTGGGCGGGCATCTACACAAACGTAGCTAACGATGACCGCAGAGATGGTGAGACCCGCTCGCGGCCGACTTATCAAGTCGGCCGGATGACCGCGCCCCCCACACTTGACCAATCAGCGTCGGACCCCCGGCCGCGCCAATTAATCCCCAAATTGCGTTTAGACAAACACTGACCGTTGGACACAAAGA
>JASANB010004778.1:0-10624 GCA_030248155.1 Sabatieria punctata
CACTTTAGAGACACTTTAGGGACACTTTAGGGACACTTTGGGGATACTTTGGGGACAATTTAGGGACACTTTGCGGACACTTTAGGGATACTTTGGGGACACTTTAGGGACACTTTGGGGACACCTTAGGGATACTTTAGGGACACTTTAGGGACACTTTGGGGATACTTTAGGGATACTTTGGGGACACTTTAGGGATACTTCAGAGATACTTTGGGGACACTTTAGGGATACTTTGGGGACATTTTGGGGACACTTTAGAGACACTGAAATTTGTGAAATCGCGTGTTTTTTTAGTTGTATTTGAGCCCGGGTTAGCTATTTTTGACTATTCTTAGCTAAAATTACGACTTTTTGGGATTTTTGAGTGTTTTTTAATAGTCAACCCCATCCTTTATAATTTGGGTTGGACCTTATCCCCTTTGGTGGATGATCTGTTATATGTATATGGATGCTCTGTGAATGGTTGTTTTGTAAAAATGCTGCAATTGTGTCATGGTTTTTCCAGAGCGTTCCCATGTTACAAACAGTATGCGGAAACTGATGGAGACCAACGGTCAGCCCCATCCTCTAGTATTTGGACTCGCTCAGACCCCGGCCGCCCAGACACCCTACCCTTTTCGGTGGATGACCTGCTACATCTTTATTTATACTGTGTGAATGATTGTTTTGTAAAATGCTGCAATAGTGAAATGGTTTGTTTCAGAGTGTTCTTATGATACATACAGTATGCGGACACTGATGGAGACTGACGGTGCAATGACTCCGTTCTCTTCTGCTGCTGCTGCGCGGTTGTATTACTCATCGATTGACCGACCCACTGAGATACATGGCTGAAGTAACGCAGGCTTGGTTTGCTCTGCACGTCAGAGCTGCTTTACTGCTAAGCCAATGCCCACTCATCTGCTTTCAGCTAACCATTCATTATTCCATCTTTCGTCCAAAACTCATCATCTGAGATCATACATGTAACAGCTCTGGGCCGACCTGGGGGTAGGGGGTTTTTTCCTCAGGTGGGGGGTCGAGGGGGTTTCGCCCAGAGGGGGCCAAACTTTCTAAAAGCTCAAAAACGCCTGGAAGTGCGTTTTTTGCACGTTTTTTTCAGTAAGGGCGCTAAAAATAGCTATTTTAAGCTGCCAAATAGCGTTTTAGAGCTAAAAACAAGCAAAAATGACAAAAAGGCTTTCCAAAAACCCCGATTTCTCGTTAAAATATCAGCAGTGGAAACTCCAAATTCGGTTTCCAAAGGCTTTTCAAGCGAATTTTAGGCTAAAAATTAGTGATTTCTGATCCAGTTTGTTAAAGTACTGGAGCCACTACTAGTACCAGTATTTTTGGGTTAGGGACATAACTTATCTCGGGGGAGTGTGAGGGGTTGGCTTTTCCAGCAGGGGATAACTCCCCTAAACCGCCTAGTACAATGTACATGTCTTAGTTTGTCTACAGTAGCCGTCTGCATAACCGGTCCCCTTTCCTCGCAAGGGTCTCAGTCTCATACACTTTCAACTTTCGCATTGTTCACGTGCATACAATGCCAATGCATTCGACATTGCCAATGAATAGAATGCCATTCAACTGCGTTTTCGAAGACTAATTTCTGACCATTCCCTGATGAGACAAAAGTGACGTCATCATTGGCCGAACCCCCTCCCCGCTAACCGATGACGTCATTTTTGCACAGCCCCAAGGAGGTGCACATCCGGTTAAAATCTAGCGGGTTTTTACTTTCAGTAAAGATAAAAAATAGCATTGCTTGCCAAAAATGAGAGTGGCGCCCTTTGAACATAAAGCGCGACTGTTTGGCCTATTTTAGATGTTCATTTGAGTTATTTACTTGAGGCGATTGTAATCAATGACCCCTCTAGTTATTCGTATAATCCTGCTTTCTGTGCAAGGAGATAATACCCTCATTTCAGAGAATGCCAAATGTTTACGTTCCCTGAAAGTAAAAATCAGCGAGATTTTAACAGGCAGTACTAGAAAGCTAACATCTCCAAAGTTTCAAGTCCATTATATAGATCAGGGGCCAATTTCTCACCTCACTTGTAATTGACTTGTACTTGACAAAACAAGCAAACTTGATAAATTTTATCAATTTTCTCTTTCTCACCTCTGAAAATTGTCAAGTCAAGTACAAGTCAATTACAAGTCAATTACAAGTCAAGTGACCAATTTACAAGTGAATGTCAAGTGAATGTCAAGTAAATGTCAAGTGTTCAATTTCTCACCTATCAAATTTCTCCACTTGACTTGTAAAATTTTATCAGTCTCTTGCGACCGATAAATGGTTGTCAAGTGAGAACAAAACGCAAAACTAACGGGTATGAAACAAACAAAATGCATCGAAATGAAGAGTAAACGTGCCGATAACAAGTACCGACGGCAAACAATCGTATTTAATGCAGTTAGCATCACTAGCCAGAAAATAGGTCTGGAGGGGTAGGGGTGAAAAATTTTGAAAGAATCAATCAATTTTCTTGGGTTAGTCAGAGTCAACGTGAACTTTTTGGAGTCAGGGCGGGTCTAGCCAGTAGTACCAGAAAGAAAAGTCAGTTTAAATAGGTTAGTTTTGGTGGGTAGGTGGCACCCCACGGGCTAAGATGGATAAATGACCCAGAACCGCAAAGCCCCTAAAGCTAGCCGCGACCTCAAAGTCTACTGAAGGCAAACAAATTTCGAGGACGAATTTAAGCGTTAAACTATTCAACATAATATGTCATGCCGATTTGTAAATGTTTCCTTTTAACAGAGTAAACATAGCAATTCTACCTGTTGTATCCCACCCAGTCAACCCTCCGTACTCCAGTAAGCTTCGTCCTTATTGTTTCCGTCAGTAGTCAGACGGAATCAGAAATGGCCATTCAGCCGCCCAAAACATTGTCAAGTAAATGTCAAGTGTTTATCAAGTTGTTGTCAAGTACAAGTAAATGTCAAGTAAACGCTTGTAAGGTGAGAAATTGACTTTTACTTGACTTGTAATTGACTTGTACTTGTACTTGACTTGTACTTGACATTTTACTTGTAAGGTGAGAAATTGGCCCCAGGTAACCTGCAAATTTCTGGATTTCCAGTTGAAGGGTTCGGAGTCGAAGCTACCAGCTAAAATTGCATATAGGCATCCACCATCATAAGCGCACATGTCTCCACCGGCAAAGTCACAAAGTTGAGCATGCTAATTTTGACCTGTCATGGCAAAGCCGGTCTCCATCAGTCTGCGCATACTGTACATATCATATCATGAGAACGCTCTGAAACAAACCATACCACCATTGCAGCATTTTACAAAACAAACATTTGTACAGTATATACATAGAACAGGTCATCCACCAAAGGGGGTAGGGTGTCTAGCGCCGGCCGGGGGGTCTGCTAGAGATGTTCACGAGCCGAGCCTGAAAAAGCTCGGCTTGGCTTGACTCGGCTCGCGAGCCCAGATCGAGCGAGCTTATCAAGGTTAAAAAGCTCGCGGTCCGAGCCGAGCTGAGCCCAAAACGCGCTCCAAACTTAAAAATGTGTAAAATTTAATTAAATTATGAAAATATTGGGCTTTTGGATGTAAAATTCGTTTAATTTCAATGTTTGCTGCAATATTTTAAGGTATCAAACAGAAAAATCCGCCTAATTAGTGAGGAAAAGACTGAAGTATTGATTTTATGGTCTTACTTTTCAATTTGTTCGAGCTTTCCACCAAATTTAAAGCTCGCGAGCCCAGCTCGAGCGAGCTTGGAGGTGCGCACAAACGAGCTGACCTAAACAGAGCTCACAATCGAGCCAAGCCGAGCCGCGATTTTTAGGCTCGTGAACATCTCTAGGGTCTGCGCCCAAATTCTAGAGGATAGGGTTAAGTATTACAAAACACTCCACAATCGGAAAAAAGGTCGTAATTTTAGCTAAGAATAGTCAAAAATCGCTAATGCGGGCTGAAATACAACTAAAAAACACGCGATTTCACCAATTTCAGTGTTTCTAAAGTCTAAAGTATCCCAAAAGTGTCCCCAAAGTATCCCCCTAAATGTCCCTAAAGTGTCCCCAAAGTATCCCTAAAGTGTCCCCAAAGTGTCCTTAAAGTATCCCTAAAGTGTCCCCAAAATGTCCCTAAAGTATCCTTAAAGTATCCCTAAAGTGTTCCCAAAGTGTCCCTAAAGTGTCCCAAAAGTATCCCCAAAGTGTCCCTAAAGTGTCCCCAAAATGTCCCCAAAATTTCCCCAAAGTGTCCCCAAAGTATCCCCAAAGTGTCCCCAAAATGTCCCTAAAGTGTCCCCAAAGTATCCCCAAAGTGTCCCCAAAGTATCCCTAAAGTGTCCCCAAAGTATCCCCAAAGTGTCCCCAAAGTATCCCCAAAGTGTCCCTAAAGTATCCACAAAGTGTCGCTAAAGTGTCCCCAAAGTGTCCCTAAAGTATCGGGTGTGTGTTCGGGTATGTGTTTGGGTATGTGTTCGGGGGGTGTTCGGGGGGTGTTCGGAGGGTGTTCGGAGGGTGTTCGGAGGGTGTTCGCCCCGGCCATTTTTGTGTCCCCAAAGTGTCCCAAAAGTGCTCCTAAAATGTCTCTAAGGTGTTCGGGTATGTGTTCGGGTGTGTGTTCGGGTATGTGTTCGGGTATGTGTTCGGGTATGTGTTCGGGTGTGTGTTCGGGTATGTGTTCGGGTGTGTGTTCGGGTATGTGTTCGGGTGTGTGTTCGGGTATGTGTTCGGGTGTGTGTTCGGGTATGTGTTCGGGTATGTGTTCGGGTATGTGTTCGGGTATGTGTTCGGGTGTGTGTTCGGGTGTGTGTTCGGGTGAATGTTCGGGTATGTGTTTGGGTGTGTTCGGGTATGTGTTCGGGGTGTTTTGGGCGTGTTCGGGGAGGTGTTCGGGTATGTGTTCGGGTGTGTTCGGGTATGTGTTCGGGGCTGTGTTCGCAGGGTGTTCGGAGGGTGTTCGGAGGGTGTTCGGAGGGTGTTCGCCATGTGTTCGCCTGCCCACTTTTTGTGTTCGTTGGGTGTTCGGATGGTCGATTTTTGTGTTCGTGTTGTGTTCATCCTGTGTTCGGGGGTGGTTCGGCGAAAAGAGGCGAACGCAAAAATTTCATGACGAACACAAACTTTGTGTTCGTGGAGCAATGTGTGCCATATGGCACAGGGTGAATTCGAAAGGGTTAAACCAATTTAAAGGTTCTAAATAGAAAGGTTTAGGCTGAACTACGGTTAAAAATACCAACTTCTCCCTGACGTGTATAAAACGATGATACAGATACTGTAATTGCTTACGAGAAGAACTGTTGGTCAGTCAACGGCAAAACCATTAGGCTTACGGAGCTACACAGACTTACAATCTACCAACAGACATGGGCAAAGGAGAAGGGGCTGAGTTGCTCGGGTTCTGACCGACCATCTCAGGAATTTTTGGGAATAACTTTACATAGAAGACAAAGTTTTTGGCTTACCACCCACTCAGCCGAAATACTAGCCAAGGTCTGCCTATCAATACATAATGGCAGCACAGTGAAGCGAACAAGCATGCTCTTAAAAGCATTCTTACCCGCATAATTCCGGTAGAAATTAACAACAAACACCAATAGCGCTAAACAATTCAGGGACAATATAAAATATTCCTGGTGAAAAGTATAAAATACGGACAACACAGCCGCTGAAGAAACTGACTACGGCCAAGCACAACAGAAAATTTATAGCAAATCTGCACAAGTCATTAATCATGAGATAATTAGAATGCATACAAGATGCTACAAAACGGGGCTCTGAGGAGGCGTCTTGCACTCATTCGAGACCTTAGTTCTTGGTGTAATAATGTTGGCAAGCACCGGCTGCTTGGCTTTGCGCAAGTTTTCGATTTCAGCGTCCACCGAAGAAAACAACTGATCGTCAGCCGCTCTTTTCCGGTGATTTAACGTTTTGAAGTGCTGCAAAACAGTAAACTATCTCCGTATAGGAGAGAAACTATCACTCACTCACTCAATTACTGGACTACGAATTATTTGTAAACCAACCTCCGCCATATTAGGCGCATGTTTCTTGCACAATCCGCAGTAACCTTTCTTCGGTTCTCCTTTGAATGCACGCAATGCCCTAATCAGTGGCGCCTCCGTCACACGCTTAGCGTTTCTATAACATTATCTTCGTCATGGCAACTCAGACCAAAAACAACTCACTCAAACTTGGTCTTTTTCGTCGTTGTCGAGTTTTCGGTTGTAACAGGCACGTGAAACAGCGACTTCGTTTGTTCTAAAATTCAAGCCTGCGAGAAGCCAATACAAAACTAATTTTCGAGTTTCTGTGTAAAACGAAAAAACTGTTCCAGTTTCTTCCTGAAAGGAACTCGCAAACCAATCGGCACGGCTCAACGCGAAATATACACTACTTTCGAAAAAGGCGACAAAAATAGAATTGCTAAAAATCTGACTTCCTGGATCTTGCAATCCCCACAAGCCCCTTTGAGGCGCACCGGACTTCTACTAAGTCAGAATTAGAAAACCCAATTATAACTCTGGGGATTCTGATCCATGTCTGGAAAGGAGCTAGTATTGTATGCAAAATTTTAAAGCCAACAACGGCGGAAATTTTTTGAATTTTTGCTAAGATAAGCAAGCATACATGGGAGAGGTACTGGACGGGGGGCGGTAGGGGATTTAGGTTGAGTACCAGCAGCGGTCGCTCAAAATTTTGTTACCGAAGCCCTACTCGTACTTGTTTTGGGGTCGCTAAACTCTCTAGCGGGGCAGAGAAAGGGGGTTGACCTTTCTAGCTAGGGAGGGGTAACCGGAACCACCTTGTACACATATGTACATACATGTAACAGGGGGGTCTGCCCCCACCCCAATTAGGCCACACCCCCCCCCCCCCCCCCGAGACGATTTCACCGCCCCCCCCCCCTCCGATTTTTCTGGCAAGTAAATTTTCGAGCAAATTTTTGCAATTTTTTACAATTTCACACACAAAAATTGCCAAAATCGCCTGCAAAACAGCACTTTTTAGCTGTATTTCAGCCCAAATTAGCGATTTTTGGCAATTTTTAGCCAAAAAATTGCGATTTTTTCGATTTTTGAGCGTTTTTAGTGCCCTACCCCCTCCCCCAAAATTTTGGCTGAGACCCCCCCGGCCGGCGCCAGACCCCCCCAACCCCCCTCCCCCCATCGGCGGATGACCTGTTACATGTATGCATATGTATGTAAGCAAGTGAAAGCAAAATTAAGTTTTAGTACCATACATGGGCCGGGGGGTAAACACCCTCCCCTCGCCGGCCAATACCACCCCATCGGTCGTCCATACCCCCCTCGCCAACCCACCCCCAGAATTTTCGCTTATTTAAGGCAAAATAGGCGTTTTTGGACTTTTTTGGGACCCCCCCCCCCCCCCCCCGAGGTCTCCATACCCCTCCGGATTTTTTCGGGCCATGTATGTTTAGTACATAAACCAAGTAGTTAGCACTTTTTCTTATTGTTTGTCACATTTTTCTTTTTGCCTTCTACATTACTGCGACGCAATCCCAGAGGTATGTGCCGATTGGACTGTGGCAGTAGAAAGTGTAGGAGTACCTGGGCCAACGTAGATTGGGAACCAGCCAGGATTTTCACTATCGAACTGAGCTCTGAATGGTTTGTATCGGTTATTGAGGTCCTGACATTTGAGGTAGGGCGATTTCAGACGCATTGTCCGTGTATTAAGTGGCGCATCTGCAGCGTTCTTCAGGGAACTCGCCTTACAAGGAGTAAATTGCAGTTTACAAACACCAAATTCTTTCACAGCTGCAGTTTTGAAAGACTCCACTGTCTCAAGGCCAAGCTTTTCCTTGTGCGCTTCACGTACCAAACATGGCAACGTTTTCAAGACCTAAAAAGTAGTTCTAAGCATAACCTGAATTCTGACAGTTATAACCAGATGCATACATGTAACAGAGAGTCTGCCTCCTTCCGAGATAAGCCAGAGAGGCCCGCTCCGATTTTTCAGCAAAAGTTTAGCATTTTTTAGCATTTCAGACACTAAAATTGGCTGTAAAACAGCACTCATTTGCTGTGTTTTAGCCCGAATTAGCGCTTTTTTACGTTTCTAGTCGAAATTTTTGATTATTTTGTGATTTTCAACCGTTTTTAGCACTCTACCCTTACCCCCAGAATTTGGCGCAGACCCCCGGCCCTAGTAGCATACCCATGATGGGCCGCTCTCTGGGCTAACTAGCCAATAAGCAAAGTCCCCTGACAGGCACGAACCCTGTTTGTAACAACTACCTTAAGCAGTCGCAACTGAGCTGCGGCACGCGAACTCTTGCTTTCTGCTGATGCAGCTGCACGTTCCAAACGAATAAGTTTTTGTCGGAGTTTAAGGAAAGGACTCATATTAGGATGATCGCACACCACTGTCACAGACCTGCACCGAGAATCACCGTCCGCCAATAAACATTCGGAAATGATCTGCAAACAACAGTTCGCTAGTATGGTTAACATACAATATCCAGATTAACACAATACTAATAGGACAACGCTGATAGTAGATAAAGGTACGTTTAGCAATCCAACGAAACCGGAACTTCTGCAAAATGGCTTAAAAATGTGAATTGATTTAAGAACAAAAAATTTCGCTGTTGTTGCAGAATTTCTTAGTAAGTCAGAACTGGGTACCTACTGATTTAGCCATACAACTTACAAGAAGCATTTATCAACCAGTCAAATCCTTACTGGCTTTTCAACAAAATATATCTAGTTTTGAAAGTTTCTGCTTGAAATTTTCGAAATGTGAAAAAATTAGGTGGTATTTTTATTGTTTTCAGTGAAATTGAACGAAATTAAGCAAATTTTTAAAAAAAACAAAAAATCGTAAGGTCCGGAACCAGAAATCGATCGCTAGAGGCACGTCTATACAAGCAACAGGCAAAACTGACTTTTACGGGTCCCTAATGAGGACGTATATCTCAGGATCTAAGCAGAGCACAGTAATGAAAATTTCAGCAATCTTTTAAAAATTTATTGATCTTTCATTTAAAAAAGGATTCATTCAAATCCGTTGAGATTTGCGGTTGCTACAGCGGTGGCAAAACTGACTTTTAGGGGTCCCTAACAAATTTCAATTTTATCTACCGTATTCAGTTGACTCCTAAGCCTAAGCCTGAGCCTAAGCCTAAGCAAGAAAGTGATTAATTAATATAGGTATAATGGAGGGACCCCTAAAAGTCAGTTAAGGCAAATCTCAACGGATTTGAATGAATCCTTTTTTAAATGAAAGAGCAATAAATTCATAAAAGATTGCTGAAATTTTCATTAATGTGCTCTGCTTAGATCCTGAGATATACGCCCTCATTAGGGACCCCTAAAAGTCAGTTAAGCCCAAGCAACACCTACCCCTCCACCATCGTCGATCGTCTTGGTCAAGTCGTTTTTCACTTTCAAATTGGCGACCTCCAACACAAACACGCTATTTTCAAATGGTTCCGTTCGTCTTCTTTCATTTCATTTCACTTCACCAGATTCGTCGTTGCTTCCTTCAAATTGCACGATTTTCCTTTTTTGCGGTATTACAAACAATACAACCACCCACAAAAGTTATGAACATGTAAAATTCTGTTAAAAAACACGACGGGAGATCACTCGGTGCAAATCTTTGATAAAGATAACGGAACGTAGTAGGATTTCACTATAAAGTATTACTTTACACACCAACAACTATTTTTATAAATAGGTACTGTATGCTACATTCACGTGCTATAAAGTAGTACATACAGCAGCTTTACTCGGATTACCGTTGTTGTCTTCTTCGAATAACTCCGATAAAAACGCTGCGCACTCCAAATTGCAAATCTTTAACAAAGACGACGGAATATGGCATCAAACAACTGCCTTTGATCTCTAGATTATTAGAATAAACACCGACAACCTACTCATTATACCTTCCAGGTTACTCAACGATCGCATACCACCTTATTTCATGTCAATTACAACGGAACCACTTTAAAAAACTTGCTATGAAAAAATTCCTACGCATAGACGCACATTCATCACCCAAGCCCGGATCGGTAGATCATTGCCCTAACTACAAAATTGAGGTCAAAATCCCAGGCCTGTGGCACGCTTCAAATGAGATGAAAATAATAAAAAGTTTTCCAGGTTATCTTTTGAAAGATAGCTACCAATCTTACTGTGTGAGTGAGCATACTTCAGATGCATATTTCTGCACATTTACTTTCAATCATCCTTGAAGGACAGACTGAAGAAAGAAAAAATAATAAATATGCGCGTCGCAACACCTCCTTCGTTACTAAAACAATTGTAGCATTCGAGTCCGCGGACAAATCTGTCTCCCCGTGCCACTGATTTCAATGACAATTTCAGTGGCGTATCCAGGGTGTGTAGCAAACCTCTTTGCGGCAGACATAGGATGAGAAAGTCTGCCAAAAATAATAAGGAAAACTAATTAATTAAGAACTCCAACTGTCTATTTTATGCTCAGAATGCCTTTTTTGCATTCACTTTTAGGACTGTATTTTCAAGATTTTATCGCCTTGATACGGCAGAAAGGAGGCCAACCGGACCAGTTTAAAAGACTAAAACTTGTAATTTCTGTTAATGTTATGCTCAGATGTTTTTAAACGCGTTTTTTAAGGCTAATTTTGCAAAATTTGCTTACCGGTCCAACCAAGCACTGT
>JASANB010004779.1:0-67671 GCA_030248155.1 Sabatieria punctata
GTATTATCATGTATACAGGTAATCAGGTAGGTTCTCAATCTCAGCAACACACAGCATACGGCAAAGTTTAAAGGTGTGAAAAAACATAAACAAAGAGCACAGAGTCGCCGAGCTCGACAGAAACAAATTAGCAAAACAATCAACAACCCTCGTTCCATGCGTTCTCTTGCTTTATCTGAAAGTGACAAAGGTGCAACTTTGACCGGAAGACCAGCAAGGACACCTCCTCTTCCTCCTCCGGTGTGAAATCGTTTTCGATGCACAAAATGCGTCTCACCTCTTCCACTGACTTACCGCTGATCATCTTGGCTACTATTTTGCAGCAGCAATCTAGATTGGCTCGGGTATATTCAGGAAATTCGATGCCTAAATAAGTTGCAACATAAACTACTTAGGTTTTGTCTCGGATGTAGTACCTAACACAACTTTTCCCCAATTTCGATTCCGAGTTCGATCGGAGCTAGTGATTCCGATTCCGATTCCAACGTTAGAACCTCGAAATTTTAAATGTTCCTTGAAAACCATTTCTTGGCTACTGTTGCGTGTCTTTGCGCTGTGCAATGGTCAATCTAGCCTAGTTTTCTGCAACAGGAGACGTCATCTGATACTGAGGACTACCGTTGCTAAGTAAATTATAATTTTAATTTAAATTAAATTGTTTCGAAATTTACTAATACGATAAATTATATGGTAAGTAAATTATAATTAAATTAAATTTCTATGAGAACAGGGAAAGTTAATTATAATTATAATTTGTAAATTATCACTTGCAAAAATAATTCACTAAATTTACTTAAAATATACTTAATTTACTTACAGAAGCCTAGCTATTGCTGAACCTTTTTGGCAGCATGCAAGTGCTGCATGAGCATATGATCTATACCTTTCAATGGCGGCAAGTCATACTTACTGTACAATTTTCCGCGCGCCCGCCGCCGCGTTTGTCTTTGCGCTTGTTCTCATCTAACACAAAACAAACTATACTCCAATTTATCCACCGAGCTAAGAGTTCCTATAGGTACTTTTCAGCCATTTTTGCTATGCGATAGCATATGTTCAGTCTCACAGGCATTGTCTTTATCCGTTGTGGATGCAAGCAGAAACTGACTGGAAAGCCACTTGAGATTAGGGCTTTCTTATTGAATTCTGACAGACTGTCATTATTACTATTGACAGACAGATTGACTCGGCTAGGGGTGATGAATTTTTCAAATCTGAGGAGCTGGCTGGTAGCGGCGGCTGATGAGGTGAGATGGTAAGCCAGAAAGTCCAATTTTTCGCTAGAATCAACGTTTTTTGGCTTTTTCCTTTAAGGTTGAAATAATCTAGTCTGAGCTCATTCACACCTAAACTACGTAGGCATACTTTTATAACATTCTTCCAAAAAAACCGGAAGGGGTAGCAGTAGCCTGAGAAGCGGTAGGTCAGAGCCTGTGCGGGTAAACCCGTCAGCCCCCTCCCTTTGTCCATGTCTGTTGTTGACTTAACCTGTGATACCCTCGTTTGGTTTTCATTCTAGATAACTGTTATAGCATCCTTGCTTAGTTGGAAGCAAAGCCTTAGATGTTAGCCGCCAAAATCAGGCCTATTTTAAATATACTTAATGTACTTAATTTAATTAAATGTGGTAAGTAAATTATAATTAAATTAAATTTCTCTCAGATGTGGTAAGTAAATTTTAATTTAATTATATTTCTCTGGGCATGTGGTAAGTAAATTATAATTTAATTATATTTAAAATAAATTTACTTAGCAACAGTACTGAGGACCCTCCTGAGCTGGAGGGCTTGATCGGGCTTGAGGAGGAAGTAAGCTAAGAAGTCCGATTTTTATGAAAATCAAGGATTTCGGCTTGCTTTTCGTTAAAATAGGCTAAAATAAGCAAATATGTGCTCAGTTACACCTGCCTGCACCTTGGGTCTTGTCAGGAGAAATATTGGGCGTAACTCCAGAAAAGTGAGCATTCAGTAGGTTGTAGAAGCAGCAATGAACAGTACAAACAATTCAGTTGATATCGGGGCGTTTTAGAAGGATATCTTTTCAAATTTTTCTTGTACTGATTGGAATGGCCTAACCAGACCTCTTCAAACTACTAAAACCGCTTGACAATCGGGTTTGAGATAAAATTGTAATGCATGTGTTAACACCTGTTTGTTTGTTTGTTCAAAACAGGTAATTCAAAAACAATTAAGCCGATTTTGGAGAACTTCCTAATTCCGATCAGACCTAAAAATCTGGTTCCTGTCATTCGCTAAGAGTAGGTACTACCTACTAAAAAAAGCCGGGCTTTCGAGGCTAGAAATGGTTAAAAGAGTTAATTTGGCCTCAAACACAGGCAAAATTCGATTCTTTAAGACGTATATAGTAAACTCGTGATGAAAATAATATTGAAAGTAACACAATGTTGTAGTGCAGTAAATAAAATTTCGGTGATGGAGAGAAACAACAAACACGTTTTGCATTTAAAACAATATCATTTAGACAGGCATACCTACGGCACTTTTACACACAACCAGACATGGGCTAGCATTTCGGCTGATGGGGGGTAGAATTTTCAATTCCTGATGGGGGGCTGAGGGGGTGGTAAGCCAAAAAGTCCGATTTCTGGCGAAAATCAGGGTTTTTTGGCTTATTTTTCACTAAAATGAGTTAAAATTAGCTATTCTGAGCTCATTTACGCCTATTCCAGGCATATTTTTACCATAATTTTCTATACAAAATTCTTCCCAAAAATTCCTGATGGGGGGTAGATCAGAGCCTGATGGGGGGCCAACCCCTTTGCCCATGTCTGCACACATCTCAACACAAAGTAGTGCCGTTTGCCTGACAACTGGGGATACAGTTAAGGGTCGGCCTCTATCCCACATTGACTTGCATACTCGTCATATCTACATGAGGAGAGAGGGGGTTGGAGGGTCTGAGCCAATTCTAGGGAGGGGTTGGGCAGTACTAAAAGCCCAAAAATCACAATTTCGGCCATACATGGGCCGGAAAAATCCGGCCGAGGGGGTATGGGCCGGCAAGAGGGGGGAGGTAAACGCCCCTTACCCCCGGCCCATGTATTGTATGATTTCGGCTAAAAATCGCACACAATCGCTAATTTGGGCTCAAATATAGCTAAAAAGTGCTGTTTTAGCAATTTTAGTGTCTGAAAGAAAGTGTAAAAAATCGCAAAACTTTGTTTAAAAATTACTTGCCAAGGGCTGGGAAAAGTGGTCTCGGGGGTCTGGCCCAACTCGGGTAGAGAAGAGAGGCATACCCCGGTCCCCATGTTATATGCGTACATGTACGTACTATGCAACCGAGCCACTGTTAATGTGTACGGATGGTACAGGTGGAACGGCAGAGGAATACGCCTATGTAAATAGCTGCAATTTCAGTCATGAAAGCGTTACGCCACCGACCACAATTATTTTCAATCACAGCCAATTATACCGAAAGTGCCGAGCAACCAACAAATCAACATTAAACGGCGCCGGTCGGTGAAAGAAGTTAAAAACCAACTTGTAAAACAGTCTCCACTCCATCTATAGCAAGGCAAGAGAGGGGTAGTCCTACTTCAAAGATCTTCATAATAATTTAAAAAGTATGCGATAAAGAGTTTGATTGTTTTGTGTGAGTGTTCAAGTGTGCTTTTACTGTGTAGTTGCTTTGAATGATTGTGTTGTGTTTACTAGTGACCGGACCATAAACTTCTTCAGCATAAAGTTAGATTAAAACGTTGCCATACGCTGCAGGCAGAGTCAGACATTTCTGCTGAGGAGCGCAGAAAAGTTTCAATGCGAGGGGTAGAAGCTTAAGAAAACTTGAAATAGCCTGTATTCGAGGCTCATTTATATCTAATTTACATACACGTAGCACGACCGGGAGGGTGGTAGGGCTCTTGTGCCAGTCAGTGGTGGTAATTTGGGAGAGGTTGCAAGGTCCTAAAAACGCTCAAAAAATCGCGCTAATTTGGGCTCAAACACAGCGAAAAAGTGTTGCTGTATATGCAGTTTTTGCGACTAAAATTCTAAAAAAAATCGCAGAAAGTGTCTTATGTCGGGGGTTAAACACACCCCGAGAGTCGTTGTTACAACAAGCGTGCTAATCACACATGTAACAGCTCTGGGCCGACCTGGGGGGAGGAGGTAGGAGGTTTCCCTCAGGTGCGGGGGCCGAGGGGGGTTTCGTCCAGAGGGGTCCCAAATTTCAAAAGCTCCAAAACGCCTGGATATGCGTTTCTAGCACGTCTTTTATAGTAACGACTCTAAAAATCGTTATCTTAAGCTGCATAATAGCGTTTTTGAGCTAAAAACAAGCAAAAATGGCAAAAAGGACTTCCAAAAAACAACGATTTCTCAAAATATCAGCAGTGGAAAGGCCAAACTCGGTTTTCAAAGGCTTTTCAAGCGAATTTTCGGCTAAAAATTTAGTGATTTCTGAGCCAGTTTGTTAGTACTGGAGTCACTACTACGTAGTACCGGAGTTTTCCACTTAGTATCCCAGGGGATATAACACGGAAAATCACGTTTCTCAGCGAAAACATTGCCGCCAATTAATATCCCAGGGATATTAACTGGACAAAGCCATGGGATATTAACTGGAACAATGTTTTATCATACATACAGTATGCGTGTGTAAAGAAAATTATTTAAAATTTGACAAACATTGCCGCCAAGTAATATCCCATGGGACATAAAGCGGAATAAGGGTCCATGTAACATCCCAGTGGGTTGTTAAGTGGGGTGGGATACTAAGTGCAAATCTCCGGTACTTGTATTTTGGGGGGTGGGGGTCCCTTAACCTGTCTCGGGGGGTGGGGAAGAAGGGGGTTCGGCCTTCCCAGCTAGGGGGTAACCCCCAACCCCTCCATGTATGGTGTTAATTTAAGCTTACTTTTATTATATTTTTCTATAGAAAATTCATTCAAGACAATTCCTGAGGGGTTTAGCAGTCCTCAAACCCCTTCAGCCCCAATTAGTCCACCTCCACGTAAGGGCAAAGTCATACTAAGATAATCCAGTAGAAGCTATCCATATCGACATTTAAGAAGTCCTTGTCCCAATCACTGATGTTGTCCATTCTCATATGACTGTTGTCTTCTGACTCTTCTACAGGCCCGTCATCCTTGTGGTACCGGCACCACTTGATCACCTTAAATTATGCTAATTCTATACATGGCATTTAAAGTAGAACAGGTCATCCGGCGACGGGGGAGCGAGTTGGAGTACCAAGAGAAACGCGGAGAAATCTCAATTTGCAGCAAAAAATGGCGACTGCGAACAAAAAAAACACCGCTAAAAACTGCTGTTTTACAGGCAATTTTAATGTCTGAAATTCAAAAAAAACCGCAAACATTTAATGAAGAAAAATTTACTTGCAAAGCAAATGGGAAGGGGTGGGAAGAATCGTAGATGTTGCTCCGAGCCGACCTGGGGGTAGGGGATTTCCTTAGGTGGAGGGTCGAGGGGGTCCAACATTTCAAAAAGCTCCAAAACGCCAGGAAATGCGTTCTTAGCACGTTTTCTCGGTAGCGAGGCTAAAAATCGCTCTTTTAAGCTGCCAAATAGCGTTTTAGAGCTAAAAAAAAGCAAAAAATGACAAAAAAAGGCTTCCAAAAACAGTAATTTAAATATCAGCAGTGGAACCGCCAAATTCGGTTTTCAAAGGCTTTTCAAACGAATTTTAGGAAACTGTGATTTCTTAGCCAGCTTGTTAGTACTGGGTAGGAGCCACTACTTGTATTTTTGGGGTTGGGGGGGTAAGGGGGTTCGGCCTTTCCAGCAGGGGGTTACCCCCAAACGCCCTAGAAATGGGAAGAAAGCAAATTAAAAAGACGAAAAGCAATACCTTTTCCATGGTGCCTGAGGAAATCTGTGTTAAGTCGATCTCTTCATCTTCTGCAGAAGCGTCACACTCTCCCAGATCTAAACGCCACGTATTGCATCAACCTTTACACTTTTACTCGCTGTATATTATATAATGGCACCGGTACCGAGGCTAGTATCACCATATATGGTACCCCTACCCCATACATGGGCCGGAAAAATCCGGAGGGGGGTAGGGGGGCTGGGAACTACCAACTTGCGCACAACCGATTTGCGCACATGTATCGCGGGCACACCAACTTGCGCACAACCGATTGGCGCACAACCGGTTTGCGCACAAGCACAACCGATTTGCGCACATGTATCGCGGGCACACCAACTTGCGCACAACCGATTTGCGCACAACCGATTGGCGCACAACCGGTTTGCGCACAAGCACAACCGATTTGCGCACAATATTTTTTGCTGCAGCACAATTACAACAACACTAATTACACAGCATTATTTAGCACAATTTACACAACAGTTTAAAACAATTATCATAGCACAATAAACATGACATTTTTATAGCTGGTTGCGTTTTGGCTGTGCGTATAAAGTAATGGCCTGTTCCTGTTAGAAAACCCATACGCTGGACAAACCCATTTGGCCGTTCGGCCAGTTTGCGAATTTTGCCATCTTATTGCCTGCGCCTTACATTGTTTTGTTCTGATAGGATGCGTTCCAGGAAAAAGTAAATATCACATCATTATTGGTGCGGCTAGAAACAGGCCATTACTTCGCACAGCCAAAGCGCAACCAGCTATAAGATGTCATGTTTATTGTTGTATGATAATTGTTTTAAATTGTTGTGTAAATTGTGCTACATAATGTAATTGTTATCGTAATTACTGTTGTTGTCTGTTCAATATTCGTCGGTTGTGACTATGTTGTGCTGCAATCAAAAAAAATGTGTGCAAATCGGTTGTGCGATAATCGGTTGTGCTTGTGCGCAAACCGGTTGTGCGCAAATCGGTTGTGCGCAAGTTGGTGTGCCCGCGATCGATGTGCGCAAATTGGTTGTGCGCAAGTTGGATAGTCCCGGGGGGCTGGAGAGCTCGGGGGGTCCCGAAAAAAACGCCTATTTTGCCTTAAATAAGCGAAAATTTCTTCCCTCCGGGAGGGGGGTATGGCCGGCCGAGGGGAAGGGGTATACCCCTTACCCCCCCGGTCCATGTATGCCCTACCCATGGCCATGGCTGCCGGGACCATAAACATTCTGCCAACAAAAGAATCAAAAGTGCATTTAAAGCGAAAACCATGATTTCTGTGCCAGGTTGTTGTTACTGCAGTTGCTACCACCACTTACACTTTGGTTCGGGGGCCTAAACTGGCTACGTGGCTAAGCAGCATATCTGGGTTGGGGTCAGTTCGCCGCGCCCGGTTTGCCGCGGCCGTTTTGCCGCGAGCCGGTTCGCCGCAGGGTTATACCGCCGCGGACCGGTTCGCCGCAGGTAATAATTTTAAATTCGGTTTAGCAAGCGTACATGTACTGTGGCAGCTTTAGTATGTGAATGTGTTAGTGTATAGTACGTAGACGTAGCTTATTATGTGAAGAGAATGTGGTAGTGTGTAGTACATAATGTACAACATGTCGGGACTGGTATATTATGAAGTCAGGCCAAAAATTATCATAAGGCTCTGTCGTGTTGATAGGTTTTTAAAAAATAAGCTTTCGCCAGCACAGTTGGTCCAGTGGTTAGGCCACCGACTGCTGGTGCGTGTGTAGCGAGGCGACTGCACACGTTCACCCCCTCGGCGTGGCTAGTGTTTGTCGCAAAGAGGAGTCGATGGCAAGTAGGCTAGCATGTGGCGCGTGTGCCAGCTGAACTTCTAAACGCGCTCACTCACTCCTCTCACCCACCTGTGGTCGTCGGAGGCAGTGGTCTTATCAGCCAATGAGGAGTTGGACGCGCCTTATAGCCCATGACTACAGCCCCCGGGGCGCACGTCCTGCTCCCGACGTCGCTCCACCTTGCAGCGCCAGGCTTATCTGTTACTGGCTGCACAGGTGGTAACGTGGGGCGTATTAGGCTCTGTTGTCTGTTGACCGTCCCGCGCTTCCGGGCAGTCTTACCGGTTAGTTACAAGACTAATCTTTAAAAATAACTTCTTATTTATAAGCTGCCACAGTATAATGTACGCTTGCTAAACCGAATTCAAAAATTATTACCTGCGGCGAACCGGTCCGCGGCGGTATAACCCTGCGGCGAACCGGCTCGCGGCAAACCGGCCGCGGCAAACTGGGCGCGGCGAACCGGTCGCGGCGAACTGGGCGTCTCCCAGCATATCTAGGGGTTGTAGAGAGGCTTCATCCCGTTTGCTGTGGTGGTAGGCATACATGGGCCGGGGGTATGGGGGGATAAACCCCTCCCCTCGGCGGCCAATACCACCCCCTCGGTCGTCCATACCCCCCTCGCCCCACCCCCTCTCCTGGAGGGAGAAAATTTTCGCTTATTAAAAGCAAAATAGGCGTTTTTTGGACTTTTTAGGACACCCCCCACCGCCCCGAGGTCTCCATACCCCCTCCGGATTTTTCCGGCCCATGTATGGAGGTAGGAAGCAAAAAACTGTCAAAAATAAGAGAAACGAATAAATTTGCACAAAAATTATGCTTTATGTTTCTCAAATGTCTCTCAACGGCACATTCAAAATTTTACACACACACACCCCTTGCAAAATACTGGCGGAAGGGAAAGAAAATCGTAGAAGACAGTGTTCAGGTGCAAAGCTTACTGTTGAACATGTCGTGGATGGTGGTCGAAAGTCTGATCACGTCCATTTCCACCTCAAACAGTCTACCATCTTGGGTGCGCAGCTTTACCTTCCTCTCAGCACTGACTGACTGCTTCTCTTTTTCTTCTTGTTCGTTGGCCACACTTGCAGCAGCCATTGGCTTATTTTACTCAGCAGAGTGTTGCAACAGAAACTATAATAACGTTCTGGTAGGCAGCCAGACAGACTAACGCGATAAAGGCCGACTAGTCAGAAATTTTAAGAATCCTTTCAAACCTTACTCAACTGTATTCGTCGAACTGGTGTGACGTCACTTTTTTTAAAAACTGCCGCGTAAACGTACTGCTCACTAGGTTTTCGCGCTTCCAGAAGGAATGTACGTACAGGGTACGTCAAAAAAGCAATCACAACTCTCAACCGATTTGAATTAATCGCTTTTTAATTGGAAGATAAATAAATTGTTTAAAGATTGCTGAAACTTTCATTGAGATACTCTGCTTAGTTCCTGAGATATTCGCCCTCAAAGTCGAAACAGATCTTGGCAAAGAAGAAGAGCGATTCGGTTGCACTTGACAATAAAACAGATTCCTACTGCTGAGGGCTAACGAGACTTTACTGGTCAAGTAAACGAGCTGTGTGTTTATCCAATAAAGCCTCCAATAGCCATCATCAGTAGTAGGAATCCGTTTTATTATCAAGCGCAACGGAATAATAAAAATTCCAAAATTCCTTTTGTTCACTGTAAAAATCACAGTTTCGTCTTTGAAGGCGTATATCTCAGGATCTAAGTAGAGTACATTAATAAAAATTTCAGCAATCTTTTAAGAATTTATTAGTCTTTCATTGAAAAAAGGATTTATTCAAATCGGCTAAGATTTGCGGTTGCTACGGCGAAAAATCTGCGGGGTTGTTTTTTGGCGGACCCTGTACATTCAAAAATTGTGCAACATATCTTTAGAATATGCTATAAGGTTCTAACACATTAGGAACTTAACGCCATAACTGGTACCACTAAAGCAGAAAGTAAATTCCGTGTTGGGATAACCTGCACCTATCTGGGCCTAAACATGATATCGCTAAGATTATTTCTGAAATCAGTGGAGAAAGGTAAGCCGTCAAGCTTGAAAAAATTGCATTAGTTGTTGCGCCTTGCTAGCTAAGATATTATTATTAAAAACTACTGTTTGTTTCTGTGTGTCTTCTTAGTCAACCTCTATTCTCTTTCTTTAGGTCCGAAAGTAAGTCATTTTACTATCAACAATAAACCAAAAATGATTAGTTGGGCCTTCCAAAAACATATGTTAAAAAACCAACCCCACCCCTAACCCAAAAATACAAGTACTAGTAGTGGCTCACAGTACTAACAAACTGGCTCAGAAATCACTACTTTACAGCCAAAAATTCGCTTGAAAAGCCTTTGGGAACCGAATTTGGCGTTTCCGCTGCTCATATTTAAGAGAAATCGGTGTTTTTGGAAGCCCTTTTTGTCATTTTTTGCTTGTTTCTAGCTCTAAAGTTTGGCAGCTTAAAATACTGATTTTAGCGTCCTTATTGAAAAAACGTGCTAAAAACGCATTTCCAGGCGTTTTGGAGCTTTTTGAAATTTTGGACCCCCGTCTGGGCGAAACCCCCCTACCGCCCTGCCCCCAGGTCGGCCCGAAGCTGTTACATGTATGTCACTAGGGGTATTTTTATATTTGGCAAAACAGGGCCCCTGGGGCTGCCCTATGCTGATGTAGCAATCATTTGACTCGCCAGGCGAAGGGCTTTCAAATGATATATGACGCGACCATTTTGCACGGTTTTGAAATTTTGGGATTTTGCCAAAAAAAAATAATCGATATATATGTGGATAGAATTCGTTAATTTCTGTTTGGGATCGGTTCCTAATTTCCCCCAGCTACACCTGATAGGCAAAAAGTTTGGGGCCACCAAACACTGATGAGAAATTTTAAATTATCGTTTGAAAAATGGTTTTCAAAGTGTATGGAATATTCAGATTTTTTCTCAAGAATAGGTAACACTTTAGCGCTCCCTGGTTTCCATTTTTGGTGGCTAATGACCTTCGATTGATAAATAATGGCACTCAAAACATGTTAGTATAACAAAAATAAGTGCCTAACAGCGCATAATGTGCACTTACATCGAAAGAATTGCCTGACTGACTGAAAGAAAGCTTAAAAACACTAATAAATTGTTGGCCACAAAATTCTCACATGAATTCCAACAAAATTTTGCAAAATTCCCCCAAATAATTCCCTCACTCCTCCAAACGAAATTTCGGATCAGGTGTAGCTGGGGGGGGGAATCAGGAACCGATCCCAAACAGAAAGTAATGTGTTTAATGATCATAATTAATAAATTAACGATTTCTATCGATAAATATCGATTATTTTTTCTACAAAATTCCAAAATTTCAAAAAACTTCATTAATGGTCATGTCATATATATCATTTGAAAAGCCCTTCGCCTGACCAGTCTAATGATCACTACATCAGCATAGGGAACGCCCCGGGGAACCTGTTTTACCAAATATAAAAGTAGATACCCCTAGAGACTCATCAGTAAGAAATACCCAAAAGGGGACGCATCAGTCTAGGCACGCTCCGGAGGGCCTGTTTCATAAACAAAAATACCTCGGGGGACGCATCGCATCAGTATAGGACACGCTCCGGAGGGCCTGTTTTAAAAACATAAAAGTACCCTCTAGGGGACGCATCAGTATCGGCACGCTCCGGAGGGCCTGTTTTCCAAATATAAAAATACCCCTAGGGGACGCATCAATATATAGGGCACGTTCCAGAGTCGTAGGGTAGGCCGGGGTAATTCGGCTCAAAATTTCATTGGAATATTGTGCCAGAACGAAAGAAGCTAGCTGAGCGCTTATTGCTTTTTTATAAAGCTTATTGTGTGAAGATGTTGTGTGCAAAATATTGACTCTGTATCTTTAGTCAGTCTTGAGTCAAAGGCAATCATTTGGCACTCGCTCAAAAAAGTCAATTTTCGAAGCTGAATAAACCTAAAACTATAAGAGCTCGGTCAGATTAAAAATCTGCGATTAGGTTGGTTTCATACAAATATCTTTCCGCAACAATTTGACTGAAATCGGTGTAGCAGTTCTTGAGAACGAAATGGGGGCAAAATGGCACAAGTGGGCATGCAGATTTTGACATCGATTTTTTATAAAAACTTTGTTCAAAACCGGTTATTTTGTTTAGTCTATGAAATTTAAGCATCACCATGCCTATTTACACAGTAACATGTTATTTTATGTTAATTAATTAACTAATTAATAATTTTAATTAATTAATCAAAAATTGTTAATCAACTGCAAATTGCTTATTTTCCTGGTGAGTAAGCCTTTAGCAGTGTTAATAGGATGAAAACAAAACATTGACATTTTTTACACGAAGGCTCGATTTAGCATATTTTTGTGTGTATGCAAATTACGCATTTCTTCAAGCACTGTTACACATACAAAGTAGGTTTTCTGCTTGAAACAAAAGCTAGAAACCTTTAAACAAGAGCTCCATGAAAGCATATCGCTAGAACTCTGCCTTTTTCGATTGCAAAGTAGAAAAAAAACAACTTATTTGGGGATCATTTCATCTCAACGACTAGAAAGCTGTAAAAGCCGCTACAACTGTGGAATGCTGGCAAAAATTGTCT
Source organism: Sabatieria punctata (assembly GCA_030248155.1). Lineage (NCBI taxonomy): Eukaryota > Metazoa > Nematoda > Chromadorea > Araeolaimida > Comesomatidae > Sabatieria > Sabatieria punctata. The sequence goes on from JASANB010004779.1 coordinate 12,255, forward strand.
ACAGACTTGGATGAAGTGGGTCTAATCGTAGCATTACTTAAGATGGGGGTGTTAGGCTTCAAAATCAAATTTTCCGCGTTGTGCCGAATTGCCCCACCGGTGGGGTAATTCGGCACATGACTAAAATCGAAAAGGAATCGCTCGCCATTATTAGTTGTAGAATGGTCGGAATGGCTTCAAACCTTTTGCACAGCGTAACTAAGAAAAATTAAAAAATTCCAGACCACAAAGCAGGTTACTGCTGCTAAGTTGGGCCGAGATATTTTTGAAAAACTGAAAATGGTGTGCCGAATTACCCCGGCTTACTATAATAATCATCATAATAAGAAAATTAGTTTATTAATATATCTAATGTAGTCCGTTTCTGACCTTTCCTGATTTCCATCCCCCAGCTACATCTAACCCGAAATTTCTCCCCAAACGCAAAAAAATTCCCCCAATTTTGCGGAAAATTCCCCAACCCAACCTCCAGCAAGCAAGCATCAGCATCATGGACCACGGTATACACATGGACACGAAGCTGAAAATTCCCACTATACCACAGTTGCGCGACCCCGAAAATCGATCGAATCAACAAACTGGTGCCTAATCGAAGAAGTACAAGGAGCGGGCAAGTAGCATAGAGATTTATTTCAACTGTGGCACTGCAAGCAATAATACAGTCGGTACCAGAACGAGATTTTCACCAAATCAGAGACCTGATGCAGAAATTTGCACACACAACGCCGAGATCACACAAAAACGTATCGCAGTCAATCCTTTCTAGACTTGAGCTTATGAGCCTTATTAACAATACCCATCTTACTAGAGCTATCAGACAACTTCTTGACAAGATTCTTGCACAGGCAATAATTACCTATTTTCGAAATCAAAATACGAGAAAACTCAGGACCCCGACGGCATGAGAAATCAGTGACTAAAATGTCATCAACCGGTTGTTCTTCTTCCAAAAGCAACAGCACAGCTTCAACGAAAGTGGCTTTAATGCTGTGACACTGCAACAATGGCGAATAGAGAGTCTGCTCAGCCGTGATACAGGAATAAACCAGCCAGGCTTTCCAGCAAATTCCGAAGGCAACAACGTTGGGCACAACCAAGCCACCACGGTTGACCTGATCTATCAGCTGACCTATTTTTTGCGGATCGCTGTTCTCGACACTCAGCTTAGGCAATTAATCAACGTCGGCGTTTGGATCAAACAGAATGTCTTTAAACATCGCATTTTGTTTTAGACATTTTAGACATCGCATTTTGTGAGCCTGAGAAGCGACCAGATCAAAGCACCGCAGACATAGAAAACAACGTTAGCGTACCTACGTGCAGTAAAGGTCAGGTTCGTTTGGCTGTCCCATTATTTGACCAAAGCGTGCACTTAGCTCACCGGCCTTTAGTCGGCCACTGCCAGTCAACAGGCGAGGGCACCGCAAGTCTCTCACCTGTCTTAACGTGGAATTAATTTTAAAATGAAATTTGAAACAGTGTCACAGGCAGACCCTGAGTCGCGTCTTGGCCACGGGTAGTTTACGCTATCCCGTGTGTCACGGCGGCCCCGGCATCTGTGAGAGCGGTTGTTTGTGGGTTCGAAACCCGTCGAAGCGACCGGAAGTAGTCGACGTAAAGCCCAACCCAGACCGCTGAAAGCCGGTGATGGCCAGTAGGTAAATGGGAACCGAATCGGCGCTGCCGTTGCACCCAATGGCAGCAAAGGGGAGGGTTGTTTGTAGACAGGGCTATCCCATTGAAGGGCTCTGAAAAGAGCGAGAGGTGTCCTGAGCAGTCCGAAAGGACAGTGGAACTCATAAACAAACAAACAAACCTCTTCCAATGAGCATCCAGAAAACTTGATCAAGGAAACAGCTAAAATTTGTCGTTCACTATCAAGCAGTTGCCGCGGAGCAATCCACTAATTTCCACGGGAGGATTGGCGATACCAGGAATATCGGCGTTTAGTGGGTCGGAGTTGAATTTATTCAACAGAACACAGTCAAATCGAAGCTCGGTTAGGCAATGTCTAAAAATACACATATATTTAATAAAATGAAAAATCTAAAGACCAGAAATATGCAAAAATAAAAGAGCGATAACAGAAAAAACAATTCAAACGTAAAAATATAATAATTACTAGCAATTTCGACCAATGTCTTACACATGTGCTACGCGGCTAGGAACGTCTCAGAAGTTAACCCTGGTTTATCAGACGACTGCCACTCATCAAGAGTTGACAAGAACTGAGTGAGACTAACTAAATAACTAACAACAACCTATGTAGGTACCTACTGGAGACGCAACCGCAAAGAAAAATACCTGATACCGGATAGTGTTTTTGAGCTAAAAATCACCGGATTATCCGGTAAATACCACATAATACCGGATTATGGTTGCATCTCTACCTACCCTACCTGCCTACTACCAACTACTAAAAAAGGATTCCTTGTTTTTCGAACTTTCGAAAAATCCCTTTTATATAGGCGAATAGCTTAAAAAGAAAGCATTTTACAGGTTTCCGGACTCCCTTAATCGCTTTCTGCTGATCAAATAACCTATACGAACGTGCATAGACCCGTAATTCGCTCCCGTAAAACTCACCTACTGATTCTGGGAGGATGACAAAAATGGTTCGAAAAAATCGTGAAAAAATTGTTAAAAACTAACGAGATTGTGTTAGACAATCGTTGTTGTACCGGAATTTGGTTCTACAAAAGATTCCATAAGTCAAATAAACAAACAAACTGCCTAACTCGTTCTTCTTTTCTTCTTTTTTATATTTCCTCGGGGGAGAGCGTCGGGAGCGTTGAATGTTTCAGCTGATGGGTAAACGCACGCGCAACTGCGGTAGAGATGGGTAAATGAAGGCGGTTTCAACTTCGTGTCCATGTGTATACCGTGGTCCATGTCAGCATCAACACTAAAAATGAGTAAAAAAATTATGAAATAGCTACAGTAAATCGGAGTCTAAAGATGCGCAGGCCTATTGCAAACAGCATAAAAGGCGGCAAATAGGAATAGTGGAAATGAACGAGCGAGACTAGTGATACAGCCGGGAGCCGAATACCGGGAAATGCCGGGATTACCAGGTGAATGCATGCAACGCTTGCAGCTTGACTAAAAATGCTTTCGACGTCTGCACTAACAATTTATCCGTTCAGCACACCTGAATGGAAAAATTTGAAACGCTGCTGTTAACTGAATGCTTGGCCGTTTGTTCTGCGAGCGAGAGTATACAATGTTCGGCGAGGTGAATGCAGAAACGTATATTATTACATATTCCGAAAAACTTCGACCTGCTTTTTTTCAGTTTTTTATCGCTTTTTCTCGAACGAGTCGTTTACGGACTTCCGCATCGCATAGCGAATCGATTCCAGAACTTTAAATTAATAAATCGTAATGTGGAAAGAAGAAAGAAAGAAAAACGGCGGCGGGGAATCTACATAAAAAGAATGTCCGCAAGCGACATAAAACAAGTTTTATCTGCTCGTACTTTCATGCCTTGCTACAGTGTTATCAAAATTTTATCAGCATGGAGGAGCCTAATTTGGTGTTTGTTTACGGTTCACTTATGCGAAATCAGTTCAATCACCACTTGATGAGCTGCCGAGACACCGGCCAATCCGAATTCATAACCGCTGCCCGCACTGTAGCTCGGTATCCACTCGTGATTGCATCCAGATTCAACGTTCCCTTTATTTTGGATAGAAAGGGCACCGGACATGTAGGCTTTCCTGTTTATTTTTTCTGCTGCTGCAAAAGCGTACCGGTCGTCCATAAACGACCTCGTTTCAGAGAGGGAGGGGCTAGCAAAAGCGACGCCGCTTTTTTCGGATTTTTAGGGAACTTTGACTGTATTATTTTTAATTTAGGTACATTCTGGTAGTGATGTGAAATTATGGAATTTGAATTTCAATTCAATTACAATAAATCATGGACTCAGTTTTTAATCTAATTTAAGTTGAAAGACAGTGGCGTACCCAGAAGTTGAAAAGAATGCCAAAATAACAGTGTCACCCCAAGAAACGACGCAAGGCGATTTCGGGGAGGGGGTCCTAAAATCGGGATTTTGGAACGACGTTGTTTATGGACGGACGGCCCCTTATGAGATAAAGACGGCCCCAAGTTAAATTAAGTAAAAACGAATTAGTAAAAAATTTCAACTCTTACAGCAAGTTTATGGTGAAATTTACCGAGTGAACAGCGGAAAATTGGCGGCAGTGGACGAATTGGAAAACCATCCTCACTTCTACCAACGAAAAATAGCCGAAGTTGAAATCGTGGCAGAAAACAGCGAACCGACAGGCGAAACTGCTCACTGCTGGATTTACCTCTTGGGCAAATTTAAAGCCGAGCTTTTAAACTTGCCCTTTCTTCACTGCTACAATGGACAAACTTTAGAAGCTCAACAATTTATCAACAGGTAGTATGCTAGGTAAAGATGTGCACTTGCAATGGGTCGGCCTAGCCTGGCGTAGCGGAGGTACGGTAGGCATTGGCGGCCCTAGCTGGAGGGAGGCCCGTCCAACCTTTTGAAAATTGGCCTTTTGAAACAGCAAAACGACACGTACAATACGTACTGGAGTTTTCCACTCATAAGACCGTCTTATAACTGGAAAATGCCCAAATTTAGGGTCACTTTTTGGCGCCCTTTTGAAGACCATGGTCCTCTAACTATGGTGGCTTTTTTAGTAGCGGAAATCTCCGGTACCGACTAATTTCTGCTTAATACAATTAAATTTCTAAAATTTCTGCTTTTTTACCTAGATGCCCAGCCCGTGCACATCTTATAGCACTAGGTGATGACTGTAAGTGTTCTAATCGGGTTGACTTTAGCAGCCAACTGAATATGGACGAATTGAAAAGTTTGCTTAAAGTCGAAGTCATGAGTGATTAAGGAAGAAATGATACAGGGTGCCTAAAAATGGAAACATTTCTATTTGCTGCCTTTTTCGTAAACCTTGAACAAACGAGCTGAAATTTTGTAACTTAGGTTCGACAATTTCAACACCTGTAGCGTAAAATTGAAACTTTTCTTTTTGCTGACATTTTCGCAAATGTTTGTCTTTATCATCATCATCAGATCAATAAAGTTTTTGAAGAATCAAAGCTAATGATTTTTGGTGATAGCGCCTTTATGCTTCTTGTGATTTCTTGTGTCGTCATGGTATCAGCAGATGCTTAAGTTAAGTAAAATGTTATTGTTGTTTTGCTGTTGCTGTAACTTTTTTGTCCTATTTATGACTAGCCAACTGCTGTAGAGCAGGAAGAGACAGAAGGTCCGGCAGCCTCCTTAACAACAACCTTGACAACCTGCTTAACAAGAACAACAGCCTCCTTAATAACAACAACTTTGCTGACGGTGTGTGCAAAGCAGCGCGGGTTTGGTTCCCATTACTTGCCATTGCTGACTTTCGATGGCCTGGGTTGGGGCGCTAACTCTACAAAGACAAAGCCCGAGTAGAGTACACAGTTGTAACACAAAGCCGTCGGAGCGACAGGTCACGAGTCGCCATATTTGACATTACGTAGCCTAACTAAATAACAAATGTTGCGGCAAATTTTGCGTTTTTACCAAGGCCGTAAATTTGTCCAAAGATTTAGCATTCACAACTTCATTTGGCAGTTGATTCCAGAACTTTACCACCTTATGAGTGAAAAAGGTTAGTCCACAGTTTAGTTAGATGTTTTTAGAAATAGGGATAGCTAGCTTACAATCATTTCTTCTGGTTCCGGTCAACTTTGACCTCTCAAAAACTTTTGAAAATTCTACATCTGCAAGGCCGTAAAAAATGCGGTATAAATACTGTAGATCTATCACAAATCGTCGGTATTCTAATGTTTCAAGATCTAGAAGACGCACTCTGTTCAAGTACTCACCATAGAGTCCATCTATCCATCCCCGTCAACCTTCGTGTAAAAGATCGTTGGACACTCTCTAATAGTACTGTTGTTTAATACCGGATTTTTCAAATGCCTATGCGTATGCGTATGCGTATACGCATTCCAGTTACAAATGCGTGAGTTTGCGTATACGCATTGCAAAAACTAATGCGTATTTTGCGTATTGCGTATGCGTAATGCGTAATCTCAGAAACATTCAGAAATTTCACTGAACAGGTTTTTTGGCTCTACAGTATGCTATTTAGGTATCCAACTTTATAATACAACTTCTTTGAGACATACTTGAGGCTTGATGACAAATTCCTGACCTCAAACAATTGCAGTATATGTACAGTACGTATGTTTTCAACAGGCAAGCAACGTGCGATTTTCCTACAAAAAGTTTGTTTGCATGTTCATTTCAAGAAGTCTAGTAGAATTCAACCATAATAAACATTTAGTAGAAGCACAAACAGATAGCCTGAGCATACAACACAACTGATGTCACCCAAAACTGTAGGTAGAAGAAACTCTAAATTCAAGGATTTGTCACTGTTTCCTTTTCTCTTAGCCCCTCAAAAAGATGGCACTAGAGAGACAAAGCGCGAATATGCGATTTTGAGAAATTCGAACCTCAAAAAATCAATGACGACGAATCTGCAACCAAATTCGCCAGTGTGCGAATTCGCTTTTTGAGAATTTCAGATGAACTCGAAATTTGGAGAATACAGATGGCAAAGGCTAAGGCATAGAATAAACGCGGTATTGCTATATTGATCTTGAGAAAAAGGCGAATCATGTGAGTTTCAAACGGCCAAAAATTTTTGCGAAATAGCGTCGATTCGCATACAGTATGAGTCATCACGAATTTCAGGCGAATCAGCTGTTCCTGCGCATTTTGTGGTTAAAGGAAGGAGAAGGAGTTAAAACAAGCCTCTTTTTTAAATATTACCAAGCAAAACTCAGTTAATGCTTCAAATTATCTCAGAAAATTTCTGGTACCCTTGCCTTAAACTAACAACATGAAGCAACCATTTGGTAACAACTTGAACTAAATGTTTTGCAAGACATTCGAAAAGGTAGCTATTTTTCAGACCCAATACGCATTAATATGCAAACTTTTGGCAGAATGCGTAATAATATTGCGTAATGAAATTCAAATGCGTATGCGTATGCGTATGCGTATACGCATTCTGAAATGCAATGCGTACTTTGCGTAATGATATGCGTAATGCGTATACGCATGCAACAGTATCTAATAGTCGTATATCCTTATAGTTATATGGGTTCCAAACCGGAGAAGCATACTCGAGCTTAGGACGAACAAAAGCCTTAAAAAGTTTTAGCAAAAAGTCAGGATTTTTACTTGTAAAGGCTCTATGTTTTATTATTTCGAAAATATGTAATTGTCTGTGGAAGAATCTTGTCAAGAAGTTTTCTGCTGGCTCTACTAAGATGGGCATTGTTAACAAGGCTCATAAGCTCAATTCTAGAGTAATTGTTTTTGTGTCACAGTCAAAATACATCTTTATACTATTTGTCCGTTTGTTCTGCTTCTTCGATTTTGCAGGCATTTTGCTTCAGGCACCATTTTGCTGATTTGGTCAATTTTTGGGGTTGCGCAACCGTGGTAAAGTGGAAATTTTCTACTGTTTGTCCATGTGTATATCGAGGTCCATGTGTGAGGTTAAACCTCGCCAGGGCTCAGTATCTCCGGGCGTCGAATTTACGCCGTACCCAAATAGGATAAATGCGGTTCGCATATAGATTGTTGGGTGCCTCATATTCTCGCTTGTGTCTTGACTTAATTTGTCTCGGTTTTTGAGACGTTCGATCGTAAGACGAACCATGTGGGTAGTTATTTTCTTTCTGTTTATGCTTTGCCAGTTTATGTGGATCCTACTGTTACTGTTTTTGTTAGGAACCCTGTCAATTGGACTGATCCTGCGATTAAAGAAGTGCTCAGACGATTTTCTAATCAGGCAAATATCAATCAGAAGCAGCCTCGCGAAGAAATAATCTGAGTGTCTGGCGTGGCAGATGTTAGCAAGAGCCAGGGTTGTGAGGTGTGTTTTTTTCCGGTGTTTTTCCCGTTTTTTTCCGAAAAAAAACCGGTTTTTTTTCCAAAGGGTCGGAAAAAAACATAAATCGCGGAAAAAAACTCAAGCTAAAAATAGCTAATTTATGTCATTTTTCTAACCAAAAATGGACTTTCGCGATGTATAATAGGCCATACCAGGGGGCCATACTGACTCAAAACTGTTAGAAAAACAACAGAAAAGACCAAATTTGGCATGATAAAACAAAAATGCAAACTGCTGTAAAAAAATTTGCATATAGGGTTTATTGATGAAGCCTGTCAGGGACTGTTTCATGCCTGTTTCGTGATTTATATCTATGTAACACGTGTATTTCTGGTCTGAAGAGACTGAAGAAGGCGCTAGAAAGCGTTAGGAATCATAAAACCAGTCTAGGATACTCAGAACCTGGGCTGGAGTTTTTTCCGCGATTTAGGAAAAAAACCGGAAAAAAACGGAAAAGAACTGGAAAAAAACAGGCCGAGGTTTTTTTCGGAAAAATATACAACCCTGGCAAGAGCACAATCAGTTTTCAGCTCTAGAAGTTCAATCAGGCGAAATATTATTATTCTTCTCAAAAGTCTGCAGCACCTGCTTGTGGCACTCTGAGCAAGTTCACCGGTTGTGGCCTTGACCGTGGTACGAGACACTGACAAATAGATCTGGTGCTTGAAAAACACCAAGAAGCGCCGAAATTGGGAACAAACTGGGTTACAAGTTCTTTTCGCAAAGAGTTGGTCGACGGCATAAAGCAACCCATGCAACCAAAAGCCGTTGATCACCATGCTACAATAGCAGCCACGCATGCGTTGGCACAAATGAGCACCAGTGACACATGGACCGACATGTGGCATGTGTGCGGCAAACGAATGGAAGTATGTGGTAGGTTAGCGTGTGGTGTGGGACTCGGGTGGCCTCACGCTGGGGCTACGGCCCTGCCAGGACAGTCCATCCATCCATCCAACCAGCCACAATGTGTAATGCATGCCTAATTTAGTTCATTTGTGTAATTTAGCCATATCGAGTTTGTAAGCACTGATTGATCCAATATTCGGCAGTGTTTGAAAAATGATGATTATCTTTTTGCACCGCACCACAGTTCTTTCGTAGTGCCAAACGGCACAGCGCCGTTCTTATCGTAAATGGCTATGGAGCAAACCGTACTTATCCTAAATGGGTACGGAGTAGCGGGGGATATTGCACCCGTACCATTAAACCTGACTGAGAGACGGGAGGAGGCCCATTCCCCCACCCTGCGCTGCCGCGGCCGGATTACGGTATGCGCTATCTGCTCTATGTTTGGTGTGAAAATATATTTTTCTTCCCCTCCGCTGAGGTTTTTGAGAGGTCAGAAATGATTTTATATTTGGAAAATGCGCCTCTGGGAGTTCTTTTATGTTTCTAAAACAGGCTCTCCGGAGCGTGCCTATACTGATGCGTCCATCAAGGGGTATTTTTATGTTTTTAAAACAGGCCCTCCAGAGCGTTCCTATACCGATGCGTCCCCTAGGGGTATTTTTATGTTTTTAAAACAGGCCCTCCGGAGATTTCCTACACCGATGCGTCCCCTAGGGGTACTTTTATGTTTGGAAAACAGGCCCTCCAGTAGTGTTGTTATGACTACTAGTCAAAGTCATAGTCATAGTTAATACTTTTGTGATATCGCAGTCAAACAGACAGGTAGTCAAAGTCAAAGTTTGACTACCTCCGTTAACATAAATACGTAGTCTAACGAAGACCATGTAGTCAAACCGTTTGACTATGACTGCATTTTCTTATAAGCAGCAGGCTTTTAAAGCATATTTTCATATTTTTATGGTTCGTAACTAAATATTCTATAAATTTGTTTCATTTTAGCTCTTTAGAACACAAACAACCCTTTTCTCTAAAATTGTGAACTGATAACAGGTGTCAGTGAGCAAATCTCTGCTTGATGGAAGGCAAATTCCACAGTTTCGTCACGGTGAAAATTGTGACATACAAGTATGTATGGAGCAAAGAAGAACAAGAGAAAAATCAATAACCACTTTGATTTTAGACCAAACTAAAGTGGGTATTCGTCTATTTTTGCCTTTCCGAAAGATGTTTTTGCCTTTTCGAAAGGTGCCTTTCCGAAAGATGTTTTTACATTGAAATTTTTGAAAATTAAACAATTCTGGGTTAATTTTTAGCAGGTAACTATACTGTTTATTTCAAAGTAAACGAATTGTGGACTCCTTAACCCAAAATATGGATTTGTGGATCTGACACTTGGTGACGGAAGCATATAAATCGCTTAAAATGTCAATCTTGCTCTGTCTCAAAAAGTAGTCAAAGTAGTCAAACCTGTGGCCATGGTAGTCAAATGGTTTGACTACAATATAGTCAAATTTGACTACCCTGGTATTGTATTCAAACGAGTGGTAGTCATAGTCATAGTCAAATGGAAATTTTCGTATTGTAACAACACTACCCTCCAGAGCGTGCCTATACTGATGCGTCTGTAGGGGTACTTTTATATTTGGAAAATTTTCAGGCCCAGACCCAACCCAGGCCTCCAAAAGTCGGTGATGGTAAATACGTAAATGGGAACCGAACTGGAGCTGCCGTTGCACCGTACCTAATAACAGCAAAGGGGAGGGATGTTTGCACTTGCAGGCAGGTATTCTGAAAATAATTGGCATACGGGGCATCGGTATTTATAAAAATTGCAACTACTTGGAGATTTAAGAGTCAGTCTCTGATTCGATCGAGTCTTGGTATGTCAAGTTGAAAATCGAACTTTTGCGTAGAGACCTGTGCGTTGGTGTACTAATAGGCATTCATGAGTTATGTTAAACCTGCAAAGGGTTTATGGATTTGACGCTCCATTCCCGAGATACAAGCCGCCAAAAATCCGACCGCTTAACTATGGGACCAAAATTCTCAACTCGAATTTCTTTTGTACCAATAAGAGTTGGGACTAAAAAATTGGGGATTTTAGGTAACTTTTGTGTACTGCAAAACTAGCAAATTCTGCACGGTTTTGGCCATTCGGAGGCGAATATCTCACGATTGTTGGGTCGCAGCCCAAAATGCTTTACACCAAAGTCTGGCAAATTGATAGCGCTACATAATTCTGAAATAAAAAAACTGTGTAGGGCGGGTACCAGACGAGCTAGGGCTGGCCAAAGGTGGTCGCAAAAAAAATTTTTACTCAAAAATAATTTTGGACCAAAAATTCTTAAACTACTCAAAAAGTTACCTAAAACCCCCAATTTTATAGTCCCAACTCTTATTATAATGAAAGTAATCCGGCATCGTAGCTTTGTGTACTGCAAAACTAGCAAATTCTGCATGGTTTTGGCCATTCGGAGGCGAATATCTCATGAATGTCGGGTCGCAGCCCAAAATGCTTTACACCATAGTCTGGCGAATTGATAGCGCTACAAAATTGTGAAATAAAAAAAACTGTGTAGGGGGGGTTCCAGACGAGCTAGGGCCGGCCAAATGTGGTCGCAAAAAATTTTTTTACTCAAAAATAGTTTTGGACCAAAAATTCTTAAACTACTCAAAAAGTTACCTAAAATCCCCAATTTATTAGTCCCAACTCTTATTGGTACGAAAGAAATTAGAATTGAGAATTTTGGTCCCATAGTTAAGCGGTCCGATTTTTGGCGGCTTGTATCTCGGGAATGGAGCGTCAAATCCATAAACCCTTTGCAGGTTTAACATAACTCATGAATGCCTCTGAATACACAAACGCACAGGTCTCTACGCAAAAGTTCGATTTTCAACTTGACATAGAGACTCGATCGAATCAGAGACTGACTCTTAAGCTGTTTAGTGCTTTTACTACCACTTCTCTGCCAAGTCGTTTAAACTTCGCGCGCTTTGTGTTGTTTCACATGTAGCAATATTACAGTAACCCGTCGCGGCAGCGCCGGGTGGGGGGAATGGGCCGAGAATCACTGGAGAGAGAAGAACACAACGGATTGAAGTGAGAGAGTTGGTCGGCGGGGTCCTCTACTCCTACTACGGGCAACGAAAACGATTCCTGGCTATTTCACTCCCACAATTGACCATTTTTTGTTTTGACTTCAATAAAATACAAAACTGACAACATCTATGTTTTTTCCTTGCTGCCATTTTCGCAAATTTTGAACAAATTAATTAATTGTCTGAAATTTGAAACATAAGTGCCAAAATAGTGGGAATTTTATGTGTTGAAGTTTGATGCATCAGGATTGTTGACCAAATCCTTAGAAATTCAAGAATGTATGAAGTTGAGAAATTTAACTTAACAAATTAAGAGTCCGTCTCCGGTCAGATCGCGTTTTGGCCCTTTGCCCTATTCAGACCCCAAAATTGAAACTTTGAGCTAGAGAGCTCTAAGTTGGCACACTAATACATACTTATGAGTTATGATATCGGTAAATGTATAGTTTCCGGGCGTAAAATCAGGAACCGGCCCCAGATCAAAATTAATACTTTTAATGATCATAACTTATTATAAATTAACAAGTTCTATCGATTATCGATTATTTTTTGGCAAAATTCCAAAATCATCCAAAATGGTCATGTTGCACATCATTTGAAAGCCCTTCACCTGACGAGTCTAATGATTACTAAATCAGCATACGGCACGCACCGGGAGGCCTGTTTTAAAAACATAAAAGTTCCCCTAGGGGACGCATCAGTATAAGGCACGCTCCGGAGGGCCTGTTATAAAAACATGAAAGTTCCCCTCGGGGACGCATCAGTATAGTGATAAGTACCCCTAGGGGACGCATCAGTATAGGCGCGCTCTAGAGGGCCTGTTTTCCAAATATAAAAATACCCCTAGGGGTTTGCATCACTATACTGATGCGTCCCCTAGGGGTACTTTTATATTTGGCAAAACAGGCCCCCGGGGGCGTGCCCTATGCTGATGTAGTGATCATTAGACTCGTCAGATGAAGGGCTTTCAAATGATATATAACATGACCATTTTAGACGATTTTGAAATTTTGGAATTTTGCCAAAAAAAATAATCGATAATCGATATTTATCGATGAAACTTGTTAATTTATAATTAGTTATGATCATTAAAAGTATTTATTTCAATCTGGGGTTGGTTCCTGATTTTACGCCCGGAAACTATACATACATTTACCGAGTTATCTTTCAGCTGCAAAGGATTAGTGGATCTGACGCTCCTGTCCTGAGATATAGGCTTCCGAAAATCGGTCCGCTTAACTATGGGACCAAAATTTCAAACTCGAATTTCTCGCTTCATACTCGGAGTTCAGACTAAAAATTGGGGGTTTTAGAGTACTTTTAGACTGCTTTAAGAAACTTTTGTCAAATTTTCGTTTTCAGAAAAAAAATTTTTTTCGCCCCCTTTGCGCCCCCCTAGCTCGTCTGGAACCCCCCAACCCCGTTTTTTTTATTTCAGAGAAATGTTGCGCTATCAATTACCTACCGTTTGGTGTAAAGCATTGTTTGCCCAGACTCGTGGAGCGTGAGAAAATTGAGGTCAAACATGTCCCGGTCGCAAAATTTTCGCACTTTTCTCAGGTCGAATATTTCCAAGTCCGGTTTTCCACCTATTAGTACGAATTCGGACCTAAAAATTGGGGGTTTTAGAGTACTTTTAGACTGCTTTAAGAAACTTTTGTCAAATTTTCGTTTTCAGAAAAAGTTTTTTTTCGCCCCCTTTGCGCCCCTCTAGCTCGTCTGGAACCGCCAACCCCGTTTTTTTATTTCAGAAAAATGCTACGCTATCAACTACCTACCGTTTGGTGTAAAGCATTGTTTGCCCAGACTCGTGGAGCGTGAGAAAATTGAGGTCATACATGTCCCGGTCGCTAAATTTTCGCTCTTTTCTCAGGTCGAATATTTCCAAGTCCGGTTTTCCACCTATTAGTACGAATTCGGACCTAAAAATTGGGGGTTTTAGAGTACTTTTAGACTGCTTTAAGAAACTTTTGTCAAATTTTCGTTTTCAGAAAAAGTTTTTTTTCGCCCGCTTTGCGCCCCTCTTCTAGCTCGTCTGGAACTGCCAACCCCGTTTTCTTATTTCAGAAAAATGTTGCGCTATCAATTACCTACCGTTTGGTGTAAAGCATTGTTTGCCCAGACTCGTGGAGCGTGAGAAAATTGAGGTCAAACATGTCTGGACCTGGAAATATTCGACCTGAGAAAAGTGCAAAAATTTTGCGACCGGGACATGTTTGACCTCAATTTTCTCACGCTCTCCAGGTCTGAGCAAACAATGCTTCACACCAAACGGTAGGTAATTGATAGCGCAACATTTTTCTGAAATAAAAAACGGGGTTGGGGGGGTTCCAGACGAGCTAGGGGGGCGCAAAGGGGGCGAAAAAAATTTTTTTTCTGAAAACAAAAATTTGACAAAAGTTTCTTAAAGCAGTCTAAAAGTACTCAAAACCCCCAATTTTTTAGTCCGAATTCGTACTAGTAGGTGGAAAACCGGACTTGGAAATATTCGACCTGAGAAAAGTGCTAAAATTTTGCGACAGGGACATGTTTGACCTCAATTTTCTCACGCTCCACAGGTCTGGGCAAACAATGCTTCACACCAAACAGTAGGTAATTGATAGCGCAACATTTTTCTGAAATAACAAAACGGGGTTGGGGGTTCCAGATGAGCTAGAGGCGCGCAAATGGGGCAAAGAAATTTTTTTTTCTGAAAACGAAATTTGACAAAAGTTTCTTAAAGTAGTCTAAAAGTACTCTAAGACTCCCAATTTTTAAGTCCGAATTCGTACTAGTAGGTGGAAAACCGGAATTGGAAATATTCGACCTGAGAAAAGTGCGAAAATTTTGCGACCGGGACATGTTTGACCTCAAATTTCTCACGCTCCACGGGTCTGGGCAAACAATGCTTTACACCAAACGGTAGGTAATTGATAGCGCAACATTTTTCTGAAATAAAAAAACGGGGTTGGGGGGTTCCAGACGAGCTAGGGGGGCGCAAAAAGGGCGAAAAATTTTTTTTCTGAAGACGCAAATTTCTTAAAGCACTTTAAAAGTACTCTAAAACCCCCCAATTTTTAGGTCCGAATTCCGAGTACGAAGCGAGAAATTCGAGTTTGAAATTTTGGTCCCATAGTTAAGGGGACCGATTTTCGGAAGGCTATATCTCAGGACAGGAGCGTCAGATTCACTAATCCTTTGCAGCTGAAAGATAACTCGGTAAATGTATGTATAGTTTCCGGGCGTAAAATCAGGAACCGACCCCAGATTGAAATAAATACTTTTAATGATCATAACTAATTGTTGTTGAATTTCTCAGGATTGGGTCAATCCTGATGCACCAAACTTTAAGACATAAAATTCCCACTATTTTGGCGCTTATGTTTCAAATTTTCAGACAATCTGGTCAAAATTTGCGAAAATGACAGCAAAAAGAAATGTTGTCATTTTTGGGACGCCCGTAAATAGGAAAGTCTGTTCAAAACTGCCAAAAAGTACCTAAAAGAAAGTTAGGTGTTGGCTATTCCAACAACAACATGCGTGAGCATGACCGATGCCGTGGCTGTGGTGTCTGTGCATGGTCCTGGGTGTATCCTTAAAGCGCACAAATCAAAAGCGCACGTCTCATAAGCGCACATCCCATAAGCGCACTTCCCATAAGCGCACGCTCAGAAAGCGCACAAGCGCACAAAAAAGCGCACAAGTAAATGTTCCTTCCCGGTAGCCTTGTAGCCTCTTCCTCTTTCACAAGAGCCTTTCGGGATTGAGACAGGTACTGGGCGAGCAGACAATCGGTCTGCCATCGTTGCTGTTCGATCTGCCACCGCTGCTCTGCTCGAGATCACGCTATACTTGCTCTTGTAGAAGTTGGAGGCAATCACGAAATGTAGTAGACAACATGTGAGCATCAAATGGGGGGCAACGTTTGTGCCAGATGATCACGAAACCAAGGCAAACTTGAGCTTGAGAATAGGCGCTCAAAGGCGACTACACAATGCGAACACACTCAAACACTCACACAAAACAATGAAACTCTTCAGCACATACTGTTATACTTCCATCAATGGTGGACTCTGTTACAACTGAGACGGGCATCTAAAAGCCTTTATATTATACAGTAAAGCTCTATACGTCCAGAACAGGCGTTTTATTTCACATAACTATATGTGCGCTTTCTGAGCGTGCACTTATGGGAAGTGCGCTTATAGGATGTGCGCTTATGGGAAGTGCGCTTATGGGATGTGCGCTTTTAGGAACACCCCATGGTCCTGTATCCCACTGAGCGGCTATGTGCTGAATTATAAATCTAGCGATCTACCCTGTAGAATGACCGAATCGATTAAGGAGCAGAGATTCGGTCGAAGGGCTAGGTCTCTTATCATAATTCTCCAAATGGGTCTGTGGTAGCTTTGTGTACGTCCGTTCCACACATTAAACAGGTCAACCGCGTAAGGGGGCGTTGGCCCAGGCTGGGGGGGGGTCAATCTCAAATCACAAGAGGAGGTGGCAGAGTACTAAAAATCGCTCACAACCTGTATTCTGGGCTGAAAAGTGCACTAAAAAGTTTATATGCGCCCAGATACAGCAAAAATAACTGCTTTAGAGGCAATTTTAGCAATTTTCGTGCCTGGTTGAAAAAACTGCACAAAGTTCGCGCAAAAATTGCGTCCCAGAAAAATCTTACGTGTGTGGGTCGAAAAATTTCTAAACGCGCTCACTCACTCGTCCGTCCGTCTCACCCACCTGTGGTTGTCTGAGGCGGCCGTTATATATGCCAATGAGGAGTTAGGCGCCCCTCACAGCATTCGCGCGTAAATATCCTCATGTTATCCGCCACATGGCGGATAATTGAGAAGCCCCATTCGCCCAGCCCAACCCGCTGTAAAACCCAACTTTTAGCTTCGGTTTTAGGCTTAGGGACAAGTTTTTCTATGAAATCTCCGTCGTGTCGCGGATAATAGGAGGATATATACGTGGAAGTCCCCATAGAACATGAATACAGCCCCCGGAGCACGTTCTGCTCCTGTATGTCGCTCCCTGGGCAGCCAGCTGTTCGCGTTGCTGTTCGCTGCTTCGGGTACCCTGGGGCGTCCTTGTCTGTTTACCCTCCCGCGCTTGCGGGTAGTCTTAGCATTTACTAACAAGACTAATCTTTAAAAAGAATGTGATTCATATATCCCTCTCATTTTCTTTTCATTATCTGTCATCTAATCTATCTAACCACACATGAGGGTGAGTCGCATTTTTCGCAGATTGGCAACCGGCTTGTCAGTTTGATGTTAGTTTCCTCTTGCTTCTGTTTTATAGGTTGGGAGGACACCAATACGAAGCTAAACCACGTTTGCAAAATGCACCTGCACTTAGAGACTTGGTACGTACGCCAGTTCAGAAGTTGACAGACTACTTGTTTTCCCCGTCAAGTATAATCAAATCAAACCAAATCTAATCTAGTTTCGATCGTTCTGATAGTTTTTTCTGATTTTGATTGCAATCATACAGTCTGTTTCTGATGGCCACCACTTAGCAGAACAGAAGCATAGAAAAAAGACTGGCTAAGGTTCGACTGGTTTGACAAATCTGTTTACTCGGCCGCACGAGTAATTGCGCCTCAACTGGAACACATCTGTCTTTGCCACTTGCCGCCGCTATGAGAGAAATAATAAGAAAACACGTACACGTCTATACAATTCTAATCGATACCACCTTTCTTTGGGCCGGTTGGGCCCATGACATTGACAGAATAAAAAAAAGGCAACAATAGTAGCAGGCTGAGCACTAAAAAGAGCCAAGTGCAGAACTGGTTTCAGTAGTAAGGAAGGGGGACGCCCGGTGATCTCTGGGCCAGAGAGTGTGCGTGTATGTACACGTCAAAGTGTTACAGCGTGAAGAACGCCTACTTACCAGTCGCTCCAACTTTGACTCGTCTTCGGCCTTAACTGTTTTGCGCGCCAAAAATTGGCCCAGCCTCTGGCCCATTTCTGCCGCTCCAAGTAATCTACACCCATAGATTATACTGATCGACTGTTAGTGTTTTTTATCAACTCTAATTCGCTGCACTGTATGGGACAAAGCTTTGTATCACAGACTCGAATGATGTGTCTGATTTTCTGAGGAATACCAGCTGTCAGGTATTTACTTTCGAAATAAGTACTATAGATTATCTAAAGTAAAAATTTTTATGAAGTAACCACAAGAATTTATTCGGAATATGAACTGGAGCCTAATTCTCAATAAATTGTTACATGTAGTGCGGTGGCATGTTTTTAACTGTCTTGTAAGGTAGAAATTGTGCATTGCTCATCTGTAATTTAAGATCTAGCCAGAAGCACTAACCTTTTATTAAGCTATTTTATCATTATTAAGCTGAAACCAGACCCATTGCTAACTCTAAACCGAAGCTTTTCGGAATGTCGCTTGTGTTGCTTTGTTAGACCATGTTATCTCAGGAATTTTTTGGAAGAATTTTGTGTAGAAAAATGTAAAAGTAAGCTTAAATTGAATGAATGAATTTTATTGCGCCCAAAACATTGGGCGCGGTAGACAGACTACATACCGTGTACTGGTCTTTTAAGTTTCGCTCTTTCGATTTAGTTTTCGACATAGCTTATTTAACAATTATTTTAACGAAAAAGTGAGCCAAACAAATCTTGTCGGAGTCGATGCAAAAATCGGACTTTTTGGTTAACCACACGCGCAGGCGCTGTTGCCCTCAGAATTTTTCAGATTCTACCTACCATCCCATCAGTCGAACCGTTAGCCGCCACTGATTGTCTCTGCGTTTTTTTGGTAGCTATTTACAGAAGAGTTAGCCGAATGTTTGCAATTAATAATGGAATGTGTGTTAGCAACCAACCAGAGGCAGTAACCATGCCGCCCTTAGTCATTTATCGATCATTGCTGGCTTGAGCTGGCCCGGTATACCATTATGCCCCTCCATCCATCCGCCCCCTCCTGGCTTGGCTCTAATTCAAACTATGGCTTGATTTATAAACTGTTGGTGCGGTCTCTAGGTGCTGCTTACAGATACATATTTAGAACTCTTCAAACAATGTAGTTTCTACTGAGGAATTGAGCCAAGATAGGTTGCTTTCTGATTAGCTCTCTAAGCTGCTGGCGTTATGCCGTACCCATAGCAATTGTATTGATGTGAGGTGTGCGTGCGGTATTAGTGCCATAAGTCGACACGCAAGTTCTCCTTATCTGGCGGATGTTCCCATGTCAGACTTTGCCCAACTGGTAATTCTTGGCTGCAGCCAATTCTCTGAGTCAAAATTCTGTAAAACGCTGAAATGGTCTGCACACGAACGCCCGTGTAGACAGTTTGTCAGCGTAGTTTTGAGCCCTTGTGGGTGGGCGTTAAACCAACCACTCTATATCTTTCTTATTATACGCTGTATTGGATTGGGTACAGTAATTCCAGAGCTAATTAGACCGGCCAGAGTAGTTGAATTTCACAGAGAAAAAATCCGTTTTGGATTAGTTGAGAAAGAGATTCCTGCATTTGTGCTCTGTGTGTGAAAGCTGTATAGTGGGATAATTGGTTTTCTTGCAAGCAGAAAGGCAAAGAACGTAAGTGCAGGCTAGTATGTAAAAGGTTTACAATATAGGAGGCTGTTTCATGAAATTGCCATGATGGTAGAGATCATACATGTAACAGGTCATCCGCCGATGGGGGGAGGGGGGTTGGGGGGGTCTGGCGCCGGCCGGGGGGTCTGAGCCAAAATTTAGGGGGAGGGGGTGGGCACAAAAAAACGTTCAAAAATCGTGAAAAATCGCAATTTTTTGGCTAAAAATTGCCAAAAATCGCTAATTTGGGCTGAAATACAGCTAAAAAGTGCTGTTTTGCAGGCGATTTTGGCAATTTTTGTGTGTGAAGGTGTAAAAAATTGCAAAAATTGGCTCGAAAATTTACTTGCCAGAAAAATCTGAGGGGGGGTCGGTGAAATCGTCTTGGGGGGGGGTCTGGCCTAAGTCGGTTGGCCGACCCCCCAGACCCCCCTGTTACATGTATGGTAGAGATGTTCTTTTTCCGGAAAAAATGTCGTCCGGAAATGTACCCGAATATTTTTCTAGTGTCAAAATAGTCAGTTTTTCTTGATTGCACTGGATGAAAAATGGCCTCTAAACCGTAATCAACCATCTAATCTGTAGTTCAGTTCATAGCATTTCTTACAAAACCTGAGCATCACGATAGAGAACAACTGAGTTACCGTGATAGGTAACAGTGCCAAACTTAATGAATTGCATGTTTTCTGGTCGATTACAGCGTATATTTGACAAATATCAGCTATTTAGTACTCATAATGCAACTTATTCAACAGTTTTTCAGTAATTTCGGAAATTTTATTACTTTCTGTTGAATATTCTTACTTAACAATTTCCAGTAATTTCTGGAAATTTCAATACTTTCGGATTAATGTTTTTTTTCATTTTTTCCGACCCCCAAGAAAATTTACGGAAAATTTCTTTTTTCCATTGCAAAATTTCCATGCAAGATACATGAACTACATGAAGGTTGCTTAACTTACAGCTCAAGCATTAAGCTGACAATACTTTAGCTGAGATATGTATACCCATTGCGTACGGTTTCCTCCTTGTTGTCATTAGTGGCACATCAAATTTGCTGAGATCCGATAGCTCATCCGCCGAAGGGGGTAGGGTTTAGTAGGGGTTGTCTGGCCCCGGCCAGGGGTGGGGGCTGAGCCCAATATCTAGGGATCATATAAAGCGCTAAGAGTTTTGTTCTATAGATTTTCTGTTTTTTTTTCTGTGCTTAAACGGCGTTGATGCGAACACGTTCTACGCAATTGCAAAGTCTGGCAAGCATTCGCCAAGACTTGATTTGATTGTACTTTTTTGCTCACAGTTACACACAACAATAGCATAGATTGTGCAAGACTCTCTGTTTTGTGTCTCTCAACCGTTTTATTCGATTACAGTTCTTTTTTTATCGGACTGCAGTCGTTTGATTAAACCAAATAACAATCTTCAGACGGCTGGTAGAAAAAAGCACTGGGCTGTGAAAATCGCGCCACCACTTTATGTATAATTTTTTACTGGATGACGTGTGACGCGTTATCTCAAATATAGTTGTGTAAACCTGTATTGTGCGCAGCTAAGCCAGTGCGCGGTTTAAACCTGCCCCCGCAAATTCTGGTCGTGTTATTTTGTGGCAGATGCGTTGGCTTTAACATTTTAGCCTGTAAATCCGCTGCCGGGTAGCAAATGGCTTTTTGATTTTCCTTTAATTGTACAATTGCAGAGTGCTTCCAAAATGCCGGGACCATAGAAGAAGGGCCGTTGCGCAAGGGTTTCTCTCTCTCTTCCGGTAGATTTAGACCAAAAATGGCATCAGAAACAATGAAAAAAATGTTCAACTGTCGCTGTTTCACGTGCTGTCCGTTCGGCAGAAAACGAGACTCCCAAAACGAGTGAGTTTATACCAGCCTTAATGGGCTGAGCAGGCGGCGCCCGCCCGGTCTGTTATTAAGCTAAAATTGCATTGCAGATACCGAACAGTCATTCCGAATCACATGATAGCCGCAGACACGCCGAAACACCTGCACCCGAACCTGAAATACAAAGGCAACCAAATAAAAACCACCAAATACAGTCTCATCAGCTTCCTGCCGAAGAACCTGTTTGAACAGGTATTTTAATCGGAGGGTTGTTGTTGTCGCAGAGAACTGGAATTTTTTGTTCTCCAGTGAATTGTGACGAAATCCTTGCAAAAACTGACTGAAGCGTTCAGATGAACAAATGTCTTAAGTGCAGATGTGGACTAATGGGCTGTGCAAACATTTTGTTTTGGCATGACTGGGGTTCGCCAAATCATTTTAATTATTACTGCGGTGGAGGAGGGGGTATGACGATTTTATCACGTAGTTTCAGCATGCAGCTTTAAAGATTAATTTTGTGAAAAATGTTCGTTAATTCGGAGTAATGCCAGTGCAAAAATCCTGCTTACACCACTGGAATATACTTGTTCACTGAAATGCAATTTTTGGCCCAGCTATGCAAGTATTGAGATATTGGGGGTATTGGTATTGGGTTTTTAGGTTTTCTTTGCATTTTACTCTCACAATATAGCTGTTAAATTTATACTTGTAACAGGCATTTGTTTTGTTCATCCAAACGCTGAACTCGCACATTTGCAATTAATTAATTGTTTGTTATATTGAAGAGCTGGTTATTTTTCAGTTCCATCGATTCGCTAATCTCTACTTCATCTTCATCGTCGTTCTCAACTGGATTCCTGCAGTAAGGCTCTTGCTAATTTGGTTCTTTACTCAAACTGCATAGGCTCAAATCAGGAACACAGGCATACATGTAACACAGGGTCTGCCCCCACCCCCCGGATGGGGAACCCTCTCACAAGATGATTTTTCCGACCTCCTCCTCCCCCTCCGATTTTACTGAGGAATTTTTTTGCGATTTCAGACGCAAAAATTACCAAAATCGCCTGTGAAACAGCACTTTTTAGCTGTACTTCAGCAGAATTAGCGATTTTTGACGATTTTTCGAAAAAAATTTCGATTCACTGAACATTTTTTAGTGCGCAACCACCCTCCCAAAATTTGGGCTCAGTCAGACCCCCCCCCGGCTGGCGCCAGAACACCCCTGCCCCTTCGGCGGATGACCTGTTACATACATGTATTGCTCGTAGTAGAGGCTTTAACGCAGTGTTTCTTCTGTGCAAAACCGACGATACACACACATCGGAGAGTGGGTTTGGGTAGACAGCTTAATCAGCAGGAGGGGTGTTATTTGGTTGCACGCATATTTGCGATGTATCATGGAAAGGCCTCGGTAATGCTGATTAAATTCTAGTGCGGAGCCGTGTGAGGAGATTGGCATCTGTCTGGCTTTTCTGCAATTAGACTAACTAGTCTTAGCTGCTAGCCTATTCCTTTCAAAGACAGAACTTTGCGCCAACAGCAACAAGTCTACACGCTAGACAGATTTGCGCTGGTCTGAGACTGTAAAACCATGCATGTACCTCTGCCAGGGGGTTACCCAGGGTTCGTGCGGGACCTGGCAAGTCAGGGAGTCATGGAAAAGTCAAGGAATTTAAAAATAGTCAGGGAATCAGGGAAACGTCAGGGAATTTGGTGTCTGGTCAGGGAAAAATTCGATAGCAGCAGAAACATTTCATCGCCAAATGGTGCTGTCAGACTAAACACAACACTCTTTTGAAGATCGTTGTTCAGACTTTATATACTACTACTTAAGCTGGAAATTTACCCTCTGAATACCGTTTAAATGTATCTTTCAAAGCCTATTTTTCAAAATTTTCTCACACTGGTTGCAGTTTTCTCACCCTGGTTAGTCAGGGAATTTTGACTTTGGTCATGGAAAAGTCAGGGAAAGGTCAGGGAATTTTGCTATCCAAAAGCCGCACGAACGCTGGGTTACCCCGTAGCTAGAAAGGCCAAACTCGGGACCCGCGACCCAAAAATGCAAGTACTAGTAGTCCTCCAGTACTGATAAACTGACTCCGAAATCACCAATTTTTAGGTTAAAATTCGCTTGAAAAGCCTTTGGAACTGAATATGGCGTTTCCGCTGGTGATATTTAAGAGGAATCGATGTTTTTGGTAGCCATTTTATCGGTTTTTGCTTGTTTTTAGCTCTAAAACGCTATTTGGTAGCTTAAAATTGCGGTTTGTAACCTCCTTCTTGAAAAAACCTCCTAAAAGCAAAACACATTTCCAGGCTTTTTGAGCTGTTTGACATTTTGAACGCTCTCTGGGCATAACCACCCTCTACTGACGAAAATCCCCTCCCCCAGCACGAACCTGTTACATGTATGTGTAAAAGACAGATAACAAGAAAATTAGGTCTCTTTCGAAAGGAATTAGTAGTTTGTTGATGCGAACAAGGCAGAGCCGACCAACTCTGTTCCAGATCGAGGCGTTCGGTCGCGAGTTGAGCATGATTCCGATCGTTTTCGTGCTGACCGTGACTGCAGTGAAGGACGTGTTCGAAGATTACCGACGTTACAAGTCAGATCAGAAGGTCAACCACTCGTTGAGTCGCGTCTGGAACAAGTCTCTATTTGCTTGCTTAGCCCGAAAGCTCTGGCTCGTCTCTAAAGCTCTTTCTTGCAGTCAAGAAAGGCGCTACGCAAAGAAAGAGTGGAAGGACATAATAGTCGGCGATTTTGTGCACCTGTCCGGCAACGAAATCATTCCGGCCGACGTGTTGTTGCTTCGCTCGTCCGATCCGCTTGGAATTTGTTACGTAGAGACTAGCAATTTGGACGGAGAGAGCAACTTGAAACAGAGACAAGTTATCGGCAGTCAGCAAGCCAAAACGGTTTGTGTTCTCTCGAAAGCACCGGTTTATTTATTTTAATTAATACAATCTGGCTCTTAACGCCGTTTATGGTGCCGGTACCTAGGCTAGTGGCACCTTATATGGTACCCCCACGTTCGGGGCCTGTGGTGGCACCATATGGTACCCCTACCTTCGCATTGGTACTGGTACCGGTAACATGGTACCGCTCTGTTCAGATTTCGTATCATTATGGTGTCACTAGCCTAGGTACCGGCACCATATAAGTTTCGAAGGGCAGGTAGGCGGCCCTGGCGGGGGATAGATCAGAGCCTGAGGGAGGGGGTCAAGCTCCCCTTTGACCATGTCTTGTTTTGCCTTTTCAATTGATTTCCGGTCCCAGCTTAGTTGGTGCCTGCTTACTTTTTAGGAAATTGGGTTTTCTGGTGCTGTTCGCCCTCTAATGAGCAGTGGAAATAAACATACATGGGCCGTGGTTTAGGGGTTTACCCCCTCGGATGGCCATACCCGCTCGCCGGTAGCCGTCCCGACCCCCTCTGAAAAAAATTTTTTGGCAGAAACTAGGCGACCTTTTTTTTAGAAAAACAGAAAAATTCGGTCAAAACCCCTCCAAAATTTTGGCGACCGTTTTGGGAAAGCGATTTTATTCTCTCCGACAAGCCTCGATACCCCTCGATTTTTGGACCTTCAATGTCAATCTAGCCAAGACTTATTTTAGGGTGTCAAATTTGAGCCGCCTGACTTCGACGGCTCTGTGAGTTGCCAACAGCCGAACAACCAGATCTACAGGTTCAAAGGCTTTGTGCTGCACAAAGACGGCACCAGAGAGGCTGTCAACAAGAACAATTTGCTGCTGAGAGGATGCGAAGTTCGCAACTCTGACTTCGTCGAGGGAATCGTGCTTTATGCGGGTCAGTCAGTCAGTCGGTCGGTCGGTCGTTTGGCTTGTCTCAAACAGTGCTAACAACAGGCAGTTTAGTAGATTTAGCTTTTTTTTCTGTTAAAGGGCCTGTGCAGGTATTGTTAGCTTATACTTGGTACCCCAGGATTTTGCAAACGGGGGTATAAAATTTTGAAGTTGCCTGGTTGGGCCGCTGCCCAAGATGGGCGAGAAAATTTCGCAGAATTGGCCTTCGAAAACGTGTTTAAAGAGCATTCTGAGCTTAAATTTGACAGAAATTAACAAGTTTTATTTGTTTGAAGTGGCCTGGTTTGGCTTCTGCCCGACCATGGCGAGAAATTTTGAAAGTTTAGCCTTCGAAAAGGCATTTAAAAGGTATTCTGAGCGTAAAATGACAGTTTTTGTACATAATTAATTCGTTTCTCTTATTTTTGTCTAATTTTTCCTCCCTACCTCCACTGCAAAGGGGTGTACACATCCTACACCCCTGGGTACGCTAGTGGCTTGGTTAGAAGGCATACACGAACAAGGGGGTTTGGGGTCTACCCCCTCCCCCACCGGAAACAGTTTAGTGACCCCGGCCCAAAAATGCATAGTACCAGTAGTGGCTCCAGTTCCAGTACTAACAAACTGGCTCAGAAATCACTAATTTTTAGCTTAGCATTTGCTTGAAAAGCTTTTGAAACCGAATTTGGCCTTTCCACTGCTGATATTTAAGAGGAATCGCTATTTTTTACACGTAATTTGGCAGCTTAAAATAGCGATGATTTTTAGCCTCGTTACTGAGAAAAGCCTGCTAAAATCGCATTTCCAGGCGTTTTGGAGCAGTTTGATTTTTTGGCCCCACCCCTCGAGCCCCTACCCGACGCAAAACCCCCTCCCCGGACCTGTTACGTGTATGGTTTTGTGCATTTAAGGTAGAGAAACAAAAGCCATGCTAAACAACAGTGGACCGCGCTACAAACGCAGCAGTCTAGAACGACTGATGAACTGGGACATTGTCTGGTGCGTGGTAATTCTACTAGCCATGTGTATAACGGGTGGTGTCGGCTCGGCTCTCTGGCTCCTCAACTACGACAATAAGAGATTTGGCGATGACATCAAGGGACACGTGCCTTTTCTCACTATTAGTACGGTCGACAGACACATCCCGCTGCTCGGGCCGTTTGGGCTGGAGGGATTTATCAATTTCTGGACGTTCATTATTGTGCTACAGGTCAGTATCAGTACTGTCTCTGTTGTTTGTGGTAAGGTTTAGAATGGAAATCTTTTAAAGCAAAGACTTTTAAATCGGTGTACAAATTTGGTAGGCAATTATTTGCAGACTTGCATAACTTGTTCACCTTCCGACCTGGGTTCAGCTGAGGCCATTGGTCCGTTGCGCATTGTTTGTCTGGCTTGTCAACGGTCTAGTTAAGGTGTTAGGTCTGCCATCGGCCTGTAGCATAGTGGTTAGTGCGTTGGACCGGAAATCCAAAGGTGCTGGGTTCGATTGCCAGCTACGCTCTTGCACATGTCTAACTTTTTCACCTTTCTTGTTGTTTGAGCCTTGAGAAAAAAAGCTTTTTTTTAATTTTTGACCCTACCGTATAGTGCTGTTTATAGTACCCCCTATTTATAGTACCCCGGGTACTATAAACGGCACTTAGTGCCATTAATAGTACCCGGGGTACTATAAATGGAGACAGATTTTTATTCTACAGTGAGCAGTTATTAATACAAAATGTGCGAACATTGTAGGATTTTTGGTGGTAAACATTGTTTGTGCGAACAAAAACAGTAGATAATGCAATCATAGAGGTTCTGATCTAAGTAAAGAACCTATTTTTGACAAGTAGACCGTAATTTTAGCAAGAAATTTCACATACTATTGTTAGTTGCTTATAGAGCAGATTTGTAGAGTGCCATATACCTATAGTACCCAGGGTACTACGTATAAGTGGATGCAGTTTTATTTTCGCAAAACCCTAAGTGCCATATAGTACCCGGGTACTATAAACAGCACTATACGGTAACAACTGTTCAGTCAGTAGTGGTAAAAGTAGAAAAGAAACGGTTGCAGATAATGATTCCGATCAGTCTGTACGTGTCAATCGAGATAATAAAGTTGGGCCAGATCTACTTCATGTGTCAGGACCAGAAACTCTACTACGAACCGACCGACAAACCGATCCAGTGCAGGGCTCTGAACATCCCCGAAGAACTGGGACAAGTGCAGTTCGTGCTCTCCGATAAGACCGGCACCCTCACCGAGAACCAGATGCTGTTCAGGAGGTGTGCCGTGGCCGGACAGGACTACGGACCCGGAGGTACTACTCTACTGGCAACCTTTCGCTAGCCAATCTACCACGCGTACTTGTGCGCTCTCTGTTAAGCACGGCAAGATGGTTGATTGACTGTATGATTGCAGCTTGTTTTGTCACTGTTTTCTGTTGTCTTTACGCTCTGTTATGTCTGTCTGTCACTCTGTTGCTCTCTTAGCATTCCTGCGCTGATGATCGTTGCACCGGCATGTCACTGAATAGTAGGAAGAAAAGTCTCTAAGGACTATGTTGCAGACCAAACTTACCAACTGGAGCGAGGTAATGTCGTTGTTTCATTGGTCTTCGTTCGACTTTGTTTGTTTCTTACATGTAACAGGAGGGTCTGAGGAGTCTGTCCCCACTCGCCTTAGGCCAGACCCCCCCGGGACGATTTTTTCCGCCCCCTCTCCGATTTTTCTGGCAAGTAATTTTTTGAGTAAATTTTTGCAATTTCAGACACAAAAATTGCCAAAACAGCACTTTCTAGCTGTATTTCAGCCGAAATTTGCGAATTTTGACGATTTTTAGTCGAAAAATTGCGATTTTCTCGATTTACTCAGCGTTTTTAGTTCCCAATCCCAACCCCCTCCCAAAATTTGGACTCAGACCCCACAACCCCGTTGCCCCTTCCCTCTTCGGCGGATGACCTGCTACATGTATAGTTTGTTTGGTTGTTTCTGTCTGTCTGTATGTCTAACCCCTTTTGGTCAGGTGAATAACAAGGGTGCCACCAATGGCATATGGTGCTGGTTAAGCTTCAACAGGGTTCATAGAGTCAAGGAGGTCAGGGAAAAGTCAATAAATTTCATGTCTGGCCAGGGAAAACTAGGGCTCTTTTCTCGCCGTGGTAGGGCCACTGCCACTGAACGATAAATAAATTCTTGAAAGATTGGTGAAATTTTTTGTTAAGATATTCTGCTTAGTTCCTGAGATATTGGCTCTCAAAGTCAAAGCAGTGATTTTGGCAATGAACAATAGGGATTTTTATTATTCCGTTGCACTTGATAATAAAACGGATTTCTACTACTGTGCTAAGGGCTATTGGAGGCTTTACTGGTGACACAGAAACTCGGTTTACTTCACCAGTAAAGTTTCGTTAGCCATCAGCAGTAGGAGTCTGTTTAATTGTGAAGTGCAACGGAATCGGTCTTGTTCTTTGCCAGAATCTCTGCTCGACTTTGAGGGCAAATATCTTAGGAACTAAGCAGAGTACCTTAACAAAAATTTCACCAATCTTTCCAGAATTTATTTATCTAAAAGAAAACGATTCATTCAAATCGGCTGAGCTTTGCAGTTGCTACAGTAAAAATGTTCGGGGTTGTTTTTGTCCGACAATTACTGGAGTTGCCAAGCGGCTCTGAAAATCTGTCACCATTATATACTTATTCCAGGTCCCCCAGTAAAACGTCATGCGCGTCGACCCAGTATGGTGGAAGATCCCCAAGGCTTCCAGAGTCCGGAATGCGTCAGCGATGTGAAGCCAAACGCGCAGCTGGTCAAAATCGTGCAGTCGCTCAACGAGGACTCTCTTTTCTCGGCCGATGCCGATTCGACCACTGCCGCCAACGATGACGACTTGGACCTGCGAGCTTACTTTGACTTTTTCATCAACCTAGCCGTCTGTAACACGGTCGTGGTCAACAGTCAACCTCATTTCGACCGAATGAACGCCTCTGGCTATTTTCTGGACGGGGGAGCCACCTTCGTCAATGGGGCGTTCGGCGCTGGCGGCAACACCCCCAGAGGCAGTCCCCCGGAAGCTGCCACTGCGGCGCCGAGGAGGTTGCCCCCCTTGCAGGAGTCAATGACCCCTCTGGATCAACCGGAGCCGGCCAAGTTCTTTATCGCCAACGGAACCAGTACCCCTGCTAGAAACAATTCCATCCCGGCTATTTTGACCGAAGAAGCCGAGTCAGAGACCGGATCCAGAGCTCCGTCGCCGGACAAGCAGGAGCTGGAGAGTCCGAAGACCCCGAACCGGCCCAATTCGTTGCTCAATCTTAGCACCAGATTGGGCTCGAAGCTGGGGCTGAGTCCGTTGCTCAAAGGTCGCAAGGGTTCGCCGGGAAACGCGGCTGCCAGATGTGATTCACCGGCACCTCCACTGAACCCGTTTTATGAGGCCGAAAGTCCAGACGAATTGAGTTTGGTCTATGCGGCGTCTGCCTATGGAGTTAAACTGCTGAAACGACAGATCAACTATGTTATGGTTGAATTGCCGGATGGAAGGAGAATGAGGTGGGAGAGTGTTTTTTTATTTATTCTTTACGCACAGAGTTCGTGCGCGACCTGGAAAGTCAGGGAATTTGGTGTCTGCTGGTGAGGGAAAATTTTGATAGCAGCAGAAAGATCTCGCCGCCAAATGGTCATGTCAGAACTTTACACACCACCCTTTTGAAGATCGGTCTTCTGACTTTAAATACTACTACTTTTAAGCACCCTCTGAATACGATTTAAATGCGTTTTGCAAAGCCAATTTTTCAAATTTTTCTCACATTTGCTGCAGTTTCCTCACCCTGGTTGGTCAGGGGAATTTTGAGTTTGGTCATGGAAAGGTTAGGGAATTTTGCTATACAAAAGCCACACGAACCCTGTTACATGTATGTACCAACCAAGCATACATGTAACAGTCATCCGCCGAAGGGGGAGGGGGTTTGAAAGTCTGAGCCCAAATATTAGAAAGGGAGTTGCGCACTAAAAATGGCAATTTTCCGGCTAAAAATTATCAAAAATCGCTAATTTGGGTACAAATACAGCTAAAAGCTGCTGTTTTACTGGCGATTTTGGCAATTTTTGTGTCTGAAATTGTAAAAAATCGCAAAAATAGGCTCAAAAATTACTTGCCAGAAAATCGTAGGGGGTGTCTGGACTAAGTCGGGTGGAGCAGACCGCTAGGATGTGAGTATGCCTGGATTGAGTTCAGAATAGCTTATTTTAACCTATTTTAGCCAAAAAATGCGTCTAAAAAGCTTGATTTTAATATAAATCTGACTTTTGGCTTACCATTCCCTCAGCCACCAAATACTTTTGAAAATTTAGCAGCCCTCAGCCGAAATAATAGTCCATGTCTGGTTATAGGTACGACCTGCTGCACACACTGCCGTTCGATTCGGACCGTAAGCGGATGTCTGTTGTGGTGCGCTGTCCATTTACCAGCAAAGTGATTCTCTACTGCAAGGGGGCTGACGCCGCCATCATCAACGTATTATCAGAGGAGTTTGAACAGAGTGCAGCCGGCGAAAGGGTGCTATACAAGACACAACAGTACATCAATCATTACTCCAGCTATGGGCTGAGAACGCTCTGCTTCGCTAAGAAGGTATCTATCTATCTACCCATACATGTAACAGGTCATCCGCCGAAGGGGGAGGGGGTGGGGCACTAAAAACGCTGAATTGCAATTTTTGGGCTAAAAATCGTCAAAAACTGTCAGATATTCCGATTGTGGTCTGGTTCCGTTCCTCAAGTTGGTTTCACCGCCGAGGTTTCCCCTCTTGCGCTAGTTGGTTGAGACCTCAGGAATATCAGATGGACAAGCTCTCGTTCCAAGCCACTTTACATCTTTTCTATTTTACCCCGCCCTCTACTAAACTTCTTTCCCTTATCAAGGTGTGTCAAACATCTTTTCGTAGGTAACGTCCCACTCTGCGTCTGTTGGTCTCATATCAACAGCTAATCGCTCATAACCAGGGCGAGAAACACAATAAAAACTTCAGCAAAGGGGAGGGTTGCTTTTAGACAGTGCTACCCCATTGAAGGGCTCTGAAAAGAGCGAGCGGGGTCCTGAGCTGTCCGAAAGGACAGTGGAACTCATAAACAAACAAACAAACAAACAAACAAACAAACAAACAAACAAACAAATCCTAATAAGTTTCATTCGTCCCCAACCTAAGTAGAAGCCCAAAACCTGATCACAGAGCTGAATAGAAGCCCTCGGTTCCAAATAAGAGAGGGATAGTGTCACTGTATCTAAATCGGATAATCAGCGCGTCATGCATAGTGAAATGCACGCCGCTTCCCTCGCAGTTCGGCAGCCAAACCTAGCTTAGCCCCTGTAGAGTAAAAATGATATTAGTAGCGGTCATACATGCGCCGGAAAAATCCGGTTGTGTCTGGGGGTGCCGAACAAGTCCAAAATTCAATTTAACTACAGGAACTAGCAGAAGAAGAGTATTCGGCCTGGGCGCAGGAACACCAAGAAGCAGAGATGGACATCGAAAACAGAGAGCAATTAATTTACGAATCGGCGCTCAAAATAGAACAGAACCTCTGTCTCCTCGGTTGTACGGGCATCGAGGACAGGCTACAGGTTAGTTAAGTAGTTAGTTATACCAAGAAAAGAATGCATAAAAGAGTAACAAGAATGTGCCACTCAGCGGCCGGCCGAGTGTCGATGCGCTGCACCTTAATTACCGGAGGGGTCGGGAATTTCCCATGTACATGTACACATGCCACTTGCTTGCATATGCTAGCTTTTTCATCATTCTTTCAATTTATCATGTTGCGGTAGACTTATGGAATCAACGGGGGCAGCTATATTATATTCCCGAAGACAGACTGACTATCTCACTCAAAAATCAGGTTGCGCTGCAATAAAAAGCGAATTGGGAATTTCCCGACCCCTCCGGTAATTAAGGTGCAGCGCATCGACACTCGGCCGGCCGCTGAGTGGCACATTCTTGCTACTCTTTTACAGTAGTTGGGTTCGGTTACAGTCAGCTAGCCAAATAAACTTAGGTTTGAGGTAGTTTTAACGCAACAGTGAACCTTCAACCGTCATGATACAGTAGACTGACGGATTCTACAAATATCGAAAGAAAAAGAAATTATTTTCCTTTTGGCTATCTACAGTATGGGGGCCAAAATGTCCACCCCGTTTTTTCCGAAATTTACTCAATCGATTTGTTCTCGTTCATTTCTTTATCGATTTGGCTAAAATTTTCAGGATTAATTGACAATATAGCTGGGTAGATACTGCGCAGGTTTGGTGCCAAAATTCTGACTTGCTCTGGTTTTGTGAGCCGAAAACTGAGAATCAGGCTGGTCCACAGAAATTCTAATTTTTTCGCTAATTCTGAAACTTGCAGAAATGATTGCTGTTGCCTTTGGGCATAACATATTGAGTGGGTAGCCCTGTAGCTCAAAGAGCACTAAAATTTGTGAATTTATAAAATCATAATCGAAAATCTCATAGTTAAGGAAAGTACGCACTTCCTATAATGAAAGAACTGAATCAGTTGTTAATCAACATATTGTAGTAGGAAGTTAGACAAATGAGTTATCATGATATTTGATCCATTCCACATTATAGAAACATTCCCCACAGTGTTATTTTGAAAATCGAAACTCTTAAGAATCCTCATTTCACCTGTTTTACGAAGAAAAATCACATTTTGTCAGGTGTTTGAAATACTCCAATTTTAGAGCCCTTTGAGCTACAGGGCTACCCACTCAATGTATTATGCCCAAAGGCATCATCAGTCATTCCTGCAAGTTTCAGACCCATAGTCTTTGAATTAACGAAAAAATTGGAATTTTCATGGACCACCGTGATTCTTAGTTTTCGGCTCATAAAACCTGAGCGAGTCAGAATTTTGGCACCAAACTTCCGCAGTATCTATCCACTTACATTGTTACTTAATGCTGAAAATTTCAGTCGAATCGATAGAGAAATGAGCGAGAACGAATCGTTCGAGTAAAGTTCGGTCATTTTTTGGCCCATACTGTACCTACGAATGTGCAAGTTTATAGGACGGCGTGCCGGAATGCATCGCGGCGCTGCGGCATGCTGGAATTCGCGTTTGGGTGCTAACTGGCGACAAGATAGAGACGGCGGTCAACATTGCCTATGCATCGCGGCTCTTTTCGCCCGGCATCGAGCTTATGCAGATCTGTGCCAAGAACGAGGTAGCAGGATAGCAATGAAGCTACCTAGAATTAATTTACAAATTAAAATATTCAGGCTGACACCAGCGAGTTGCTAGACCACTACCTCGAACAATTGGCCACTCGCCATCGGAACCAATCAGCGTCGTCGGGGAATCGGCAGTCGTCCGAGGGCGGAGCTTTGCTGAACCAATCGGCGCCGCCCGCCAGTCATCAGCAGACCAAGATCGGACTGGTGGTGGACGGCTGTACGTTGGCCTTCTGTCTGCAGCCGGCGCTGGAGGAAAAGTTTGGCAAACTGGCCGCCAGGTGTACTTCGGTGCTCTGCTGTCGGGCCACGCCTCTGCAGAAAGTATTGATTTATTGATTTTCTTATGCGGAAGCCGAAGGCAAACTCTGCAAAAAAACAAGGAAATAGAACCAGAGAGAAACAAACGAATAAACACAAGCGTGCAGGAACAAACCAAATAAACACACACAACGAAAAAGCACAGACATGCAGAAAGAAAGAAAGAAAGAAAGAAAGAAAGACGGACGGACGGACGGACGGACGGACGGACAGAAAGAAAACTAAAAAAAAACAAACACAAACACAAACAAGCAGGAACAAACCAAACAAATGCAAACAATCAACAACAAAACACTAACAAAACAAACAAACAAACAAACAGTAACCAACACAAAGCTGCATTTGCAGGGTAGCGTGGTGCGGTTGGTAAAAGAGAAGCTGAACGGCAAAACGTTGGCTATCGGAGATGGCGCAAATGACGTTTCGATGATTCAGTGCGCAGATGTAGGCATCGGAATAAGTGGACAGGAGGGAATGCAAGCAGTGAGTGGAAAGAGTAGTCTAAAATAGCTGGTCTTAATTAAATAGTCGCATTAATCTGCAGGTGATGTCATCAGACTATGCTCTGGCCAGGTTTCGCTTTCTGCAAAGGCTCTTGCTGGTGCACGGTCACTGGTCCTATGACCGACTGGCCCGGACCGTACTCTACTTCTTCTACAAGAATGCTGTACTGTCAACTAATCTCTCTGATTGTCGGTTGTGTTGTACGTCACTGTTTGCAGCTGTTTGTCTTCTGTATATTCTGGTACCAGTTGTACTGCGGCTTCAGTGGTCAAGTGATGATTGACCAGATCTATCTGTTCACCTTTAATCTCATCTTTACCAGCTTTCCGCCACTCCTCATGGGAATGTTGGATCAGGACGCCTCTGACGCGCTGCTCTTACAGAAGCCTGCATTGTACGCTTTGGGAAGAGAGTCTCAGGTGCTTTATTCC
Organism: Sabatieria punctata; assembly: GCA_030248155.1. Classification (NCBI taxonomy): domain Eukaryota; kingdom Metazoa; phylum Nematoda; class Chromadorea; order Araeolaimida; family Comesomatidae; genus Sabatieria; species Sabatieria punctata. The sequence goes on from JASANB010004779.1 coordinate 46,807, forward strand.
GACTCTTTTGACTGACCTGACCTGACCTGACCTGACCTGACCTGACCTGACCTGACCTGACCTGACCTGACCTGACCTGACCTGACCTGACTGACTGACTCTGAGTGGCCCTCATAATTTTTTCGCCATTAGTGCCATGCCATATCTGACTAGCTGCAGTGCAGATGCTTAGGTCATACTTCGATTAGCGCGTGCAGTAGTGTAATCTCTGTTTTGTTTCAGAGTTACTGTTGGTACAGCTTCTGGCTGAACGTTATGGCTGCGCTGTGGCAGAGTCTTGCCATCTACTTTGTGGCTCATTTTGTAAGACTGACTTTAATTAATTTGCATAAAAGCTCTATAATCATTTGCAGGTCTATGTCGGCCAGAACATAGACATTCAGACATTCGGCTTTCTAATCCATTCCGCACTGGTTGTAGTATCTCTGCTGCATCTTGCCACTGAAATTCGCTCTTGGGTGGGTGCAATGAAGTTGCTCTCACTATCTATGTGCTATTTTTGCTGTTTAGACAGCTCCGTTGGCTGCCAGTATGGTTTTGAGCTTGGTTATTTACATAGTGTTCGCGCTGCTCTACAACTGGCTGATGCCGCCCGGCTGGGGGGTCAAAGACGCTCCTTTGATGGTGGCTCAACACTCGCTCTCTGATCCTCTCTTTTGGTTGTGTCTTCTCTTCACGTCCGTTCTGGCACTCCTGCCAAGGTGGGTGCTCTTGCCTTTCCTAGATTGTGTGGGTGGTCTTATTTTTCTTTGATGATCTCATGGGTGGTCTTAGCTTTCGTAGACTCTGAGGATGGTCCAGCCTTTGCTAGACTATCGAATGAAGAGTTTGAGTGTTTTGTTGATTGTTTGAGTGTATTCATGTTGTGTAGTTGCTTTGTGTGATTGTGGTGTGTGCAAGAGTTGTGTTTTACTGGTCACCCGACACATAAACCCTTTCATTTGGTGCCGAGACCCGGGAGACCATTTGTAAATGGTTGGACCTCGCCTAGCCAGCGTGGGTAGTCTTACTTTTCCTTGGCTATCTCGTGGGTGATCTAGCCTTTCGTATACTACGTGGGTGGTCTTACCTTTGATAGACTGTGTGGGTGGTCTAGTCTTTCCTAAGCTACGTGGGTGGTCTTACCTTTGATAGACTATCTGGATGGTCTACTGTAGCCTTTCCCGGACTACGTGGGTGGTCTTACCGATGACAGACTGCGTGGGTGGTCTAGCCCTTCCTAGATTAGGTAGGTGGTCTAGCCTCTCCTAGATTAGGTGGGTGGTCTAGCCTTTCCTAAACTATGTGGGTGGTCTAGCCTTTCCTAAACTATGTGGGTGGTCTATCCTTTCCTAGACTATGTGGGTGTTCTAGCCTTTCCTAGACTATGTGGGTCGGTTTTATAGAGTGGCGGTGATGACAATCCGTAACACAGTACAACCGCCGGACGTGCTGGTGGCCAGATTAAAGGAGAGATGGCCACAGACGCCGTCGCCCAAACTCTCACTTCTTCAGAAGCTGCAAATGGCTCTCAGATTTCAACAGAAAACTAAGAAGGTATTAACACTACTTCAACCTCTAACTGCGCCCGTACTCTGATCAAATCTATGTGGGCGCTAAACAATTGGAAGCGAGTGAGCTTTCAGACAACGCATAGAACTAAGGTAGCTGAAGTTTGATTTGCCACAAAATGGTCACCAAAGTTTTGAAGGGCTAAGGATAATAGGGATTGAAGCGGCTGATATGGGATAACCAATCCGATTGGGGGTGAGGGGTTGGCCTTTCTAGCAAGGGGATAAGCCCCTAGTACATGTGTGGTTGTCAGAGAAATCAGGATTGGTTTCCAAAAAAGCAGTTACTTTACGGCATATCCGCTCACTGTTGTGTAACAGGTAGTACATTCCGAATATGGTACGGAAACTGTATCACAGTGCCACTACAGACAGTACTGGTACCGGCACCGGCACCCCACTATACAGAGACTGCACTGCACCGTGCTATGTAAATTTTTGCAGGTGCGGGTCGACCCCAATGCAATTGTGTTGGGGCCAGTGAACGGCAGTTCTGCTCAGGACCTCCAGTCCATGATGGCCGGCGGTACGCCGCCGCCGGTGCCCAACGAAGGTGAGGCCGACGTCACTCATCTTTGACCTTCGACCTTTCTGCGGCCTCCCAGCTAGTCACCGAACGGATCTCTCTCTCTGTCTCTATGACAGTTTGGAATGTCTCGCCGTGTAGCCCCGTGACCTGCAACCCAGTATTGCTTTCCTATCTGTAGAGATGACCTGAGACTGCATGGTTTAGTGCCTCCGACAGTGCTTTAAGCCGCCGTTTTTTGCCACATATTATTATCTTCATTGCTTAGCGGCCGGTTTGTAACTGCTTTTCCATAAGGGCATTGCAAGCTGCGTCGATTAGTGTTCAAGTGCTGTGCGCTGGGCAAAAAAAATGTACCTTATATTATTATTATTAAAGGCAGAGTATTTTACTGGCAATGGCCACTACAGAACTCAGTTGTTGTTGTTGTTGTTTTGTTGTTGTGTGATTGTTTGCGCCAAATCAGTGAATTTATTATCATCATCACCAGTGGTCTGTTCTGTTCTGTTCTGCCGAGCCGGAATGGTTGTGTTGGGAGCAACTGTTTGCAACCGGAACACATGTGCCTATTGTAATATTTATTCTTTGCTACGGTTTTTTAGCTATGTGAAGAAATTATCAAAAAGATATTCGAGGAATAAAAGGTTACTATTACCATGTAGTGTTTGTTACGGAAAAATCTATCTTCAACACGTGTGGTCCTAGAGAAGTGACTCAGCCTGGCGCTTAACGCCATATATGGTACTCTTCGTCCGGCCACTGTGGTGGTACCATATTATGGCACCCAGAGATGGATGCGGTTTTTTCCAAAATCGCGGGAGAAACTCCAGCTCAAGTTCTGAGTATCCTAGCCTGGTTTTATCAATCCTAGCGCTTTCTAGCGCCTTCCTGAGGCTTTTCAGAACAGATATACCCGTCTTACATAGATATAAATCACGAAACAGTCCCTGACGGGCCCTGTCAATGAACGCTATATGCAAATTTTCTTACAGCAGTTTGCTTTTTTGTTTTAGATTGCCAAATTTGGTATTTTCTGTTGTTTTTCTAACAGTTTTGAGTCAGTCTGACCAATTATACATCAGAAGTGAAAAGCTCTTTTTTAACTGAAAAATGACACAAATTAGCATTTTTTAGCTTGAGTTTTTTCGCGATTTATGGTTTTTTCGACCCTTAGGAAAAAACCGGCTTTTTTTCGGGGAAAACACCTCACATCCCTGATGGTACCCCTACCTTGGCTTTAGTACCTGTACCGGTACCATTTTTGGTACTCCCACGTGACACGGTGGGCACGAGTGGTTGTCGGCGCGTGAGTGTAGTTCGGTTTTGCTGCACGGTGCTAACAAGCCATAGAGCAGAAGGGACGGCCGTATTTTAATAACAAATAGAAAGAGTAACGAACGGCTACACGCAGAGAGGGTACAATTACACACACACTGGCCGGTAGCGGACCAGTCTCGCTAACCTGCCAGTTACAGCAGAGATGTTTTACACCAGAGGGGTGACAGCCTTGTGGACACACCGCTCTATGATAATATCACTCGCACCTAAAACGCTTAAGCAAATACGCACTCATACACGCACTCACACGACACCACCCCCCTCCTCGAAATGAGAGGGTGATGTTGCCGGCAGGTACCAAAAGAAACAAAGAGCACACAGCAACGTATCACAGATCATCAATCAGGCGTCTCGGAGCCTTAATCTTCTGCCGGTCTCGCAAATTGTAGCGTTGCTGTGGCGGCGTGTAGAATGGTGTGGCTGACCGAGGAGTCAGCTGCTGCGGTGGCGTTCTAGCACGTGGAGTCCCATGACCTCTGGCCGGGCCGTTAGGTCGCTGCACGTAATCCTCATCTTGGGGTGCGGTGGGACTGGCATAATGGCGTTTGCACCTGCGAGCATTGACTACTTGGCCATCTTCCAAGCGATAGGTCCAGAAACCCAAGACTTCCACGATTGTCAGCGGCTTGGTATAGGGTGACTGTCCCTTGCGGATTTGCACTGCTGGTCTTTGCACGCGTACCTTCTCCCCCCTCCGAAATGGACCTGGGTGGTACAGCTTTCCAATAAGCTTTCGGTCCACTGGAGCTTGACGCTGAGGTGTAGGTTTTGCGGCAGCAGGCGTTGGTTGAATAGTTGGTTGAGTGAACTGGAATGGCAAACGTGCTTGTCTTCCAAACATGAGTTCGGCAGGACTCTGGCTACAATTGCCAGGAGTTGCGCGGTAGTTGGCTAAGAAGTCGAGCATCGCTGCATCCCACACATGGCGGCTGGGGTTCGGTGGTAGTGTTTCCACAACACCTTTCAGCGTCCCATTGAACCGCTCCACTAGGCCATTACGCTCGGGGCTGTATGGCGTGATGCGTAGGTGTTTGATGCCTCTGCTGGTCAAAAAATTGACGAACTCATGGCTTACAAACTGAGGACCATTGTCACTGAGGATTTGAGCAGGGTGTCCATACCTTGCGAACAATTCCTTCAGCCAATTGATGATGGTGGTGCTGGTGGTGTCCTCTGTCCACAGCACTTCAGGAAAGCTTGACATGTAGTCGATCAAGACTACGCAGTATCCTCTTCCATCTGGCGCATTAGCAAAGCGGCCAGTGATGTCGATGGCGAGCTCTGACCAGGGTTTGGTAGGTCGTGGTCGCTCCTGGACAGGCTGCTTGACCTTGGGGGTAGACTTGGAGCTCTGTTCGCACGGCTGGCATGACTTGACAGCGTGGGTAGCCTGTTTGTCCATACCAGGCCACCAGTAGCAGGTGCGAAGCAGGCGTTTCATGCGGTCGATGCCAGGGTGGCCCTTGTGTGCAAGTTGGAGAATCGTTTGCCACAACTGCTGAGGCGCGACAACCCGGCCTTCTCTTGACACGCATCCATCCTCTAGAGTCAATTGGTCCCACACAGACTTGTAGGAATTGAGCACTGCTGGCAACCGGTCCTTGGGAGTGCTGGCTTTGAGGTGTTTGATAACCTGCTGCAGCATGGGGTCCTTGGCTGTGAGCTTCTGGAGGCTTGACCACGTTGGTCCCTTGATTTGCTCTGTCACAGCATGTAGTGCCTTGACAAACGGGTCTGGCACGCCGGTGGTTGCAGTCTTGGCTCGTTTTGACTCAGGGATTCGGCTGAGGGCATCTGCCACAACGTTGGATTTGCCTGGTGTGTGCTGCACAGTGTAGTTGAAGACACTTAGGCGTTCGAACCAACGCTCAAACTTCCCACTCTTCCTGCCATTGCCGTATTGCTTCAGCAAGGAGGTGAGCGCTTGGTGGTCAGTCTTGAGAATGAAGTGGCGGCCCAGCAGAAACTTCTCCCAATACTCAGCGAAGTACATGGCTGCGAGGGCTTCTCGCTCACTGGCTGAGTAGTTGCGCTGGCGCTCATCAAGTGTGTGACTTCCATAGGCGATTGGTCGCTCAGTCCCATCAGGCTGGATCTGGCTGAGGGTAGCACCAATCCCACAGTCACTTGCGTCAGTGGTCAAGATGGTCTGCCTGTTCGGATCAAACAATGCCAATTGCAGATCCTTGGAGACAGCATCTTTCAGCTTGTTGAAAGCTTCTTGTTGTTTCTCGCCCCAGGTGAATTTGACAAACTGCTTGCTTGTCTTCCCTGCCTTGCTCGGCGCTTTTCTTGTGAGTGCTCTCAGTGGCTCTGCCAGTTGGTGCAGTTCTGGTATATACTCTGACTGGTAGTTGAGCATACCCAGAAATCGCTGGACCTCCTTGGTGTTGGATGGCACCGGAAAGTTCGCGATTGGCTGCAGGTTCTCCTTGGCAGGTTTGATGCTTCCATGCGACACTACACGACCCAAAAACTTGATCTCTGACTGGGCAAAGCGACACTTCTTGATGTTGAGGCGAAGGTTGGCTTTTTCCAGGCTGTCCAAAACCCGGTGAAGAATTTTATCGTGAGTGTCTTTGTCTGGAGCATGCACGATGATGTCATCCACATAGGGAATGCACCCAGGAATGTCTCCAAGCAACTCAGAAATGAACTTCTGAGCCACAGCGCCAGCATCGCACAGTCCCATTGGAAGTCTGTTGTACTGGAACAGTCCCAACGGAGTGATGGTAGCAGTGAGTGGCTTGCTGTCTTCATGTAGTGCGATGTTGTGGTAGAACTTGACCAGGTCAAGGCTGCTAAACACAGTAGATTTGGCTAGGCGCTGATGGACATCCCGGATGTTTGGAAGTGGAAAGCGCACTGGTCTCACAAAACGATTGAGGCGAGTGAGGTCGGTGGTGACCCGCACTGATCCATCAGGTTTGTCTGCGGCCACCATTGGATTGACCACTGTAGAACGATCAACTTTTGTCCAAATTCCCAGATCTGCCAACTCCTGAATGGCTTTCAGGGCACCTTCTATTGCTTTGCTAATCCATTGGGCATTGCCCGCGTGGGTTCGAATCTCACCGGCGTCGCCAATGACACGGTGGGCACGAGTGGTTGTCGGCGCGTGAGTGTAGTTCGGTTTTGCTGCACGGTGCTAACAAGCCATAGAGCAGAAGGGACGGCCGTATTTTAATAACAAATAGAAAGAGTAACGAACGGCTACACGCAGAGAGGGTACAATTACACACACACTGGCCGGTAGCGGACCAGTCTCGCTAACCTGCCAGTTACAGCAGAGATGTTTTACACCAGAGGGGTGACAGCCTTGTGGACACACCGCTCTATGATAATATCACTCGCACCTAAAACGCTTAAGCAAATACGCACTCATACACGCACTCACACGTAGGGATGGGCACGAAAATTAATTTTCGTACTAGTACAAAAATTAAATCGAGGATTTTTAAATTTCGTATCGAATACGAATACGAAAATTAGAGGGATATAGAAACGAAAATTAAACGAATACGAAAATTAAATACAGCTAATATGAAAATTAATTTTCGTTACGAATTTTAATTTACGTTTCACATATAGCTAGCAATAAATCAGCTGAATTATTAGCAATTTAACAGATTCTAAACATACAGAGGCATTTTCACTGTACCAATGCAATGTCAAAAAGCATTTTTGGGGTTGTTGAACAAGTATTTTTAACTTAGTAACCCAAGGAACTTGTTAAGATCTTGGTGCAAGTACTGGCACTGTTTAGTACAATCGTACATAGTATTTTGTCAGTATTTTACATACACAACGGTTGACTTCCACTTACGGACAATCTCCTGGCTCAAAGCGCATGCTACATACATGTAGGTACCTGACCTGCAGTGAAGGTATGCGCAATATAAGCATGCAGAAGCATTACTTTACAATAATGAAAACACGTTAGCGTTAGCGAGAAAACGTGTTCTACAGAATTTGTGCACTCAGAACTGATATTTAAGGCTTATTTTAATGCTGAAAGGCCTAACTGGGTCCCTATTTGCAGTCTAAAACCTACCGTGAAAAAACGAAAATTAATTTTTTTGGAACAAAAGTGAACTCGTATCGTCGTAACGAAAATTAATTTTCGTACTCGTACGAAAACGATTTAGGCATTTTGATTTTCGTATCGACTAACGAATACGAAAATTAAAATGGGCAAATTTTGATTTAACGAATACGAAATTCAAACGGATTTAATTTTCGTGCCCATCCCTACTCACACGACACCACGTTCGGGGAATGTGGTGATACAATACAATGTATATGGTACCCCTACCCTACCCATGGCCATTTTACCTAATGGTGTCTATCTATATGCGTATGTATGTACAGTATGTCGAGCAAAAACAATCTAACAGCCACTTTTCAAGAAGGAGTACGAATTAACTATCATTAGGCTCTATGATTAGCTACTACATAATCAGTGCACCACGCTAATTTGACTTGTAGCCACTAGTTTAGGTGTGTATCCAACATTTTTTCAATGAGTGTCTTGCCAAGCGGCAGATTTTACATGATACAAATTCCATCCAGCGAGCAGAGCCTAAATGGAGTGCGTTTTACCCGTACTTGGCACGTTTTGGATAGCTAGACCAGTGTTGTCACAGTCAAAAATAACACTTCAAGCTTTGGTCGGTTGGTGGATCACTATTCCATAATAATTTTACATAAATAAGACAGTAGGAAGCTGTCACAGTCTCTGTGACCAGCTACTAATCAGGGCACAACGCAAATTTGACCCGTGGTGAGTTCATTATGTTTTATATGTAATCCAGAAGCCATGTCACTCGCGTCAGAAAGTATTAAGCAAGTCCAGAATTGTGCAACGTATGCAGAAGATACTGCGAATATGTATGACAGAAATCTTGGAGATCGGTCCACAATTGACCATGTTCCGTTCTTTGCAGTGTATGCCTGCTGAATTTGCACGTTCTTCATTTTGCTTTAGTAAAAACGTACGTATATTCAAAATTTCATCCAATTCCGACAAAAATTAAAGAAAGAAAAGTTTCCGTTTTTGATGCTGTCTGTTTCTATATTTAATAAATTTTTCTTAATTTCATATGTTGTTGAATTTCTCAGGAATGGGAGAATCCTGATGCACCAAACTTTAACACATAAAATTCCCACTATTTTGGCACTTATGTTTCAAATTTCAGACAATTTGGTCAAAATTTGCGAAAAAGGCAACAAAAAGAAATGTTGTATAATTTTGAGCTGACGGTAGTATACTGGCCCTAACCCTGATAAGTGATTGTTGTAGTTGCTACCGTGCAACACTTTGTGAGTAAACAAACGGCCTTTGCTCACACACAGCCTGCCACTCCAGCCTAGGGATGCAAATGGTATAAAAAATACCAAATACCAAATACTAGATGGTATTTTCTATACCAAATAATACCAAATAATTCCAAATAGTTGATAAACAGGTCGCTAGCTGTTTGGAATGAGCGCAAAGTCATACTTCTTGTTTTTTTCAGCAAAAATATATAAGTTTTGCCTGAGTGGAAGAGTTTTTGTTGCATCTAAAAGAAATCTAGTCATGTATGAGAAAGAAAACGAGCACTTACTCGGGAAATGGGCAAGCACGTTGTGACGTTTGCGGTCAAAGGGGCCGTCCATAAACGACGTCGTACCAAAATCCCGATTTTTCGGACCCCCTTCCCCCAAAATCGCCTTGCGTCGTTTCATGGGTGCCGCCTCCCACTTTGAGAATTTTCCATGAATGGTTGTTTGTTATAAGCTAAACTGGTCAGAATTCTTTATTATTGTTTTGTTGCTCAGAAACGGTAAAGAGACGTCTTGTTCTGCGTATCTGCATTGTTAAACTTTTAGTAAATTAGAAATAAAGAGAAAACTCTGAACAGAAGAGCTATGACATGGTATACAGTCGCAAAATATGCAGAATTTATCGCTTAAAAGCTAACTGTGTAGTTATTTAAACTATTTGGTATTATTTGGTATAAAAAAATACCAAATACCAAATAATACCAAATACCTAGAAAATACCAAATAATACCGAATAATACCAAATAATACCGGATACCATTTGCATCCCTACTCCAGCCACAACAGTTTTATTCTTTCAAAGCATCAGACGAAACAAGAACAAAGAACAACAACAACAACAACAGTTCAGTATAAATAAACCGGGTAAGCAGCGAACAAACTCGTAGAATGAAAGAAAACAAAGCAATAGGTCAGTGGTCGTATCCGTGCTGTTTCAGCCACATCGCCACAGACAGACTGTCGCGTGCCAGCATAGCAGCATTTAGCTTCACCGATTCGCAGGTTTGCTCCATGGTGCGTTGCAGCGTTACCGCTTGTGGGTGCTTCTTCACCCATGTCTGCATAACAGTACACATTACTACCATTCAACTGTACAGTAGCAAATAGTCCCTGTCCAGAGTAAACAAAACATGATGGCAAAGAACGGTATTGTGGCTTTTTACTCTCACGCTTAACGTTGAGTGTGTACTCTATTGGCGTAACGAACAGGTTGAAGATGAGCTTCCAACATATCTATATCGTTTAATAGGAAAAATTCATCCACTACGTATTTCAATGGATGTACTAAGATGGAGGAGCCGAGTTTCCAAAAAGTACTTCAACATCAATATTTTTCAATTTTGAGCGTTTTTTAGTGCCCAACCCCCTCTCCCAACATTTTGGCTCAGATCCCAAACCCACCTCCCCTCTTCGGCGGATGACCTGTTACATGTATGCCTATAGTTTACTCTGCACAAGGAGCTGTCATTGTCTGGCAGTATTAGGGAGAATAGAAGAAATAGACACCTCAATTTCTCTGATCATGTGTAGTGAGCAGTGGGACATGCCTGCCACCTAAAGCAAAGAAGCCTTCTCTATGCAACGTCTCTCAGTCAAGAGGAGAAAAATACCTTCAAGCAGTTCTGAAAGAGGAGACTGTTTGCGCCGCCGAACCGCTTCTCAATGTCGGCCGTGCGCTCTTTGAACGTCTTCCAGGCCGTCTCCTGACCTGGCATCGTGCCAACTGCTCCCAAGAACACGTAGACCAGGTCCTGCGCTCGCACGTGGTCCTGCAACCTATCAGCTCACAGTTTCTTTCCAAACCAGTCTAAGCGTTTTTTGTTGCTGATAGTAAAATTATTCATTCATTCATTCATTCATTCATTCATTCATTCATTCATTCATTCATTCATTCATTCATTCATTCATTCATTCATTCATTCATTCATTCATTCATTCATTCAAGCGGAACGGGGGTCCCAAAAACGCTGGGCAATTGCCTATTATGCTTTAATTTAAAAAGCGTAAAATTTTTGGCTAGGGGAGGGGTATGGACGACCGACGGGGTGGGTCTAGATTTGAGCTTTGCCCCTTCACCCTATTGGGCAAAATATGAAGGGGCCTTCAGTGTGACTGGAAATTATTTTTATACCATGCAAAGGCAAAACCCTGTTTATATATGAAAATCGGAACTGGGGAAAATCGGAACTGGCGAAAATCGGAATTGGGCAAAATCGGAATTGGGCAAAATCGGAATCGGGAAAAATCGGAACTGGACAAAATCGGAATCGGGGAAAATCGGAACTGGGCAAAATCGGAACCAGGGAAAATCGGAATCGGGGAAAATCGGAACTTGGTAAAATCGGAATCGGCGAAAATCGGAACTGGGGAAAATCGGAATCGGGGATAATTGGAACTGGGGAAAATCGGAACTGGGGTAAACCGGATCAATCAATGTCTACCTACCCGATTGCTGAGTGCATAATTGAGAGCTTGCTGGTGGATGTTGGTATCGGCAGAGGCAGCCAGAGCGCCGAGACAGTTGATGTGTTGTTCAGGGAAAACGTTAGCCGACTCCAGTATCTAAACTCACAACCAGTTGCCACTCAGCCGCTACATTCAGAGGTGGCTAAACATCGCCAACAAGGGTAGTTTAGAGCCAAACATGTAACAGGTCATCCGCCGAAGGGGAGTGGGGGTTGGGATCTGGCGCCGCCCGGAGGGTCTGAGCCCAAAGCTTAGGAGGGGTTGGGCACTAAAAAACGCTCAAAAATCGCAATTTTTCGACTAAAACAGTAAAAATCGCTAACTTGAGCTGAAATACAGCTAAAACTGGTTTTACAGGCGATTTTGACAAAAATTGAAAAATTTGCTCCAAAAATTGCTTGCCAGAAAAATCCGATGGGGTCGGAAAAATCGACTGGGGGGTCTACATCGGGGGGGGGGGGGGGGTTCTGGTGGCCAAAGTCGGGATGGGGACAGACCCCAGACCCCCTGTTACATGTATGTTTAGAGCGGAGTATAGCTCTACCTCAAAGTTATTAGGGCCAAAAATTTAAAAGTTTTTTTTTGAAAAATCATCATGCAAATTAGGGCAAAAGTGGGAAAATTCACATACATACATGTGATGCAATTTTGAGTAAATTCTTCGGAAGCAGCCAACATTTTTCTCTAGCAACCTGCATAATACTTCATTCTTTCGCACTGAGCCTAACAGCGACTGCTTAAGAAATTCTCCCTTAGCCATACGCATGGTCCGCAGCTAAGAGGGGGACAGCCAGCAGGTCTCCATACGTAGTTGCCTGGCGAAATGCTCAAATTTTCGGCATGAAATTCAAATAGTAGGGCTTACCTTTTTGAGATTATCGAAGCCCTCCGCACCGTCGTGTCGGGCAATTGTTTTGTAGATCTAAGTTATACCAAATCTAGCACAGTCTATCAGTGGCCTACCCAGGGTTTTGTAAAGGGGGTGTAAAATTTTGAAGTTGCCTGGTTGGGCCGCTGCCCAACAAGGGCGAGAAAATTTGGCAAAATTAGCCTTCAAACGTGTTTAAAAAGCATTCTGAGCTTAGAATTGACAGGAATTACAAGCTTTATTAGTGTAAAGCGGCCTGGTTGGGCTTCTGCCCGAATGGGGCGAGAAATTTTCAAATATTTAGCCTCCGAAAATGCATCTAAAAGGTATTCTGAGCGTAAAATAGACAGTTTTTGTACATAATTAATTCATTTCTCGTATTTTTGTCTAATTTTTCCTCCCTACCTCCACCGCAAAGGGGGTCTACACACCCTAAACCCCCTGGGTACGCCACTGCAGTTTATGTAGGTTCAAGAGCTACCATCGATCTCAAATCGGGGTTCAACTCCAGTCCGTCTTCAATGTGACCGCTGAATAGGTCCCGAGCCTTTTCTACCGTCGGCAGATGGTTGGTGGTTGACAAACGAGCCAGAACAATTGCTCGCAGCTGAGCCGTTGAACTGGCTAAAACAGAGATCGAACTGAATTGACTGACTCAATATTTTATTACACTCAGCCACCAAACGCCGTTTATGGCGCTGCAACCATACATGTACTAGGGGGTTAGGGCTTATCCGCTAGCTAGAAAGGCCAAAGCCCTCTCACCCCCGAGAGAAGCTTAGGGACCCAACACCCAAAAATACAAGTACTAGTAGTGGCTCCAGTACTAACAAACTGGCTCAGAAATGACTAATTTTTAGCCTAAAATTCGCTTGAAAAGCCTTGGAAACGCTTTTTTTCCGAAGCCCTTTTTGGCATGACATTAAATAAGCAGTCAAATTGCGTTTTAGAGCTAAACACAAGCAAAACAATTACAAAAACGGTTCCTTAGAACACTGATTTCTCATCAGCTGTGGAAACGCTAAATTCGGTTTCCAAATGCTTTTCAACTGAATTTTAAGCTAAAATAGTGAATTCTGAGCCAGTCTGTTAGTACTGCAGCCATTACTAGAACTTGTTTTTGGGTCGGGAGGGGGTCCCCTAAACAGTCTCTCGAGGGCTGAGGCATACATGGGCCGGAAAAATCCGGAGGGGGGTAGGGGGGGTTGAGACCTCGGGGGGGGGGGGGGGGGGGGTCCCCCCCGAAAAAAGGAAAAAAAAACGCCTATTTTGCCTTAAATAAGGGGAGGGGGTGGGTGGCCGAGGGGGTGGTATGGCCGGCCGAGGGGGGTATGGCCGACCGAGGGGGAGGGGTTTACCCCCCGGCCCATGTATGGGCTGAGGGGTGTTTGGCCTTTCCGAATAAGGGGTAACCCCTACCGTATAGTGCTATTTATAGTACCCGGGTACTATACATATATTATATGGCACGTATGAAATCCGCTCTATAAGAAACTAACAATTGTATGTGAAGTTATTTGCTCAAATTACCGATTTGATGTAAAAGATAGGTTATGTACATGCATCAGAACCTCTATGATTGCATTATCTACTGTTTTTCTTCATACAAACAAGAGTACACAAAAAGTAAAGAGCAGACATGGGCAAAGGGGGGAGGGCTGAGGCCCTCAGGCTCTGACCTACCCCCCCTAAGCCGGCCGCTACCCCCTCAGGAATTTTTCGGAAGAATTTTGTATAGAAAATTACGATAAAAATACGCCTGGTTTAGGTAATGAAAAATAAGCAAAAAATCGGACTTTTAGCTTAACATCCCCTCAGCCTCCCTCAGACGCTCCTACCCCCCTCAGAAATTGAGAATTCTAACCCCTCAGCCGAAGTGCTAGCCCATGAGAGAGAGAGGTGATTTACATTCGTCGGCGGCCGGGCTCCAGCCCAGTTTCTGAGCGATCGGCGTGTAGAGCCACTGGACGAAGGAGTCGAAGGCTGATTTGACGGGGGTGCGTGACAAAACGTTGGCGAAAGTGCCTATCGAACTGTCGATCTGTTCCCAGACCAAGAACGCCGTATCTTCACGACTGGCACAGACCACGTCCAAGTACTGGGCGGCAGTGCACTGACCGGCCCTCACCTGCAACTCAACTCAACGCACTCTATCATAACTATTATTAATAAGATGTAAGGCTTAGGCTTAGGCTTAGGTCAGCCCCCCCAAATAAATATTTTAGAATTTCTTTCGGACAGTAAAATTGCTTCAGTAAAAAGTAAGGTCTAATGTTTTACTTGTAGTTCAGCCATAATTATTAGCAATGTTTGACCATTATTAACTCAAAATTGCGCCTTAGTACCCAAACCAACCCCTCCTCTATATTTTGGGCTCACAACTTAAAAGATTTTTTAGTCATTTATTATAAAATCAAACGACCTAAAACTCATTTCCAGGTGTTTTGGAGTTTTTATTGAACTGTGGACTGCCTCCCTAGCATACATGTGCATGGTCGGCGGCTCAGGGGGGTACGGCCAGGTCTCGGTGCGTAGTTGCCTGGATATAGGTGCAAATTTTCGAAAAATTCGAAATGGCGAAAAATTCGAAATTTTTGGATAAAATTCAGAAATTTGCCGTAAAACTCAAATTTTCGACAAAAATTGCCCGAAAACCATTTTTTCGGACAGAAACATTGTCAAAAAATTGAAATTTTCCAGGAAAATTTGAAAAAATTTCGGGTTTGGTGCGTAGTTGCCTGGAGGAAGGGTGCGTAGTTGCGTAGTTGCCAAAATTGATTTCCGTGGCTTAAAAACGCATCTGGAGGCTTTCTAGCAGCCTCTAGCAACGTTTGGTAGATTTTTATTTTCGTCCCCCCCCTGGGCACCCCCCATGCACATGTATGCTCCCTAGGCGAAGCCCCCTGGCATGGCAGGCAACCCCACCCCGACCCGGACCTGTTAGCATATGTACGGGTTCAGGGTTCGTGCGGCTTTTGCATGGCAAAATTCCCTGACCTTTCCTTGACCAAAGTCAAAATTCCCTGACCAACCAGGATGAGGAAGCGCCAACCAACGTGAGAAAATTTTGAAAAACTGGCTTTGAAAAACGGATTTAAACGGCATTTTGAGGGTGAATGTTCAGTTTAAGTACTAGTAGAAAGTCAGAAGCCCGATATTCAAAAAGGGTGGAGTGTAAAGTTCTAACACAGGACCATTTGGTTCCGAGAGGTTTCTCTACTGGTATCAATTTTTTCCCTGACCAGACATCAAATTCCCTGACTTTTCCATGATTCCCTGACTTTTTTTTAAATTCCATGACTTTTCCATGACTCCCTGACTTTCCAGGTCCCGCACGAACCCTGGGGTTGTATGTACGTACGGTACCAAAAACTGGGCAACTTTTAACTTGGAAAAAATTATTTAAAAAAGCGCTAATTACGGTTAATCACACAGTCTATAGAACAGGCCATTCTCTACAGGCAATTTTGGTGTTAGATTTCTGAAGGTTGGAAAAAAAAAGAAAATATAAACGGCTCCAAAATTAGTTTGACAGAATAACGGGAAGAGCTATAAATAAAGCTACAGTAGGTGCTCTTACACAATTACATGAGCTAAGTGAAACCTGAAAACCAACTAGGCGTACAGAATGAAACCTGCCAGACCAGCCTATATAAATCAACTGTGTTCTAAGTTGGCTCGCTGCCTTGAGTTACGGCGGTTGTATGGGTTGGAAACCTTTCGAGGCGAAGGAAAGAAGGAAAGTAGTGGACAAAAAGCCCAACCCAGGCCATCGAAAGTCAGTAATGGCAAGTAGATAAATGGGGACCGAACCTTAGCTGTCTTGCACCCACCGACAGCAAAAGGGGAGGGTTGTTGTTAAGGAGGCTGCCGGACCTTCTGTCTCTTCCTGCTCTATAGCAGTTGGCTAGAAAGGTCAGCGGGGTAGTGTTGTTAGGCTCTTTTTTTTTCAAAAAAAGGCTTTTTTTTTTAAAAAAAGCTTTTTTTTTGAAGGCCCATTTCGAAAATTTTTTTATTTTATTCACAGTATGGAAATTTTGGGGGAAAATCGCTGAATTTAGCCTCAGATATACATTAGGAGTGCAGTTCTATCGATTTCTTGCCTATTCTAAGCCTAAAAATAGGTTTTGAAGGGCAGCAGCCACTCTGTGAGCAATGCTGCAGGTAGAATGTCGACTCTCAGGCTGTAACACTATGTTTGAACCAAAGTATCAGCTTTTGTATTTAAAGTTGCTTCTGATGCATCCTTGCATCTCCTACAAGCTATATTTGAGGTTAGGAAAAAATTTTGAAAAAAAATTTCGAAATGAAAAATTTTCATAAAAAAAGCTTTTTTTTGGCTTTCAAAAAAAAACTTTTTTTTACAACTCTACAGCGGGGGCCCTAGGGGAGTAATAGAAAACGTTACAATCAGTTTACCAAAGCGTAGAGATCAGCGAAGACATTGAAGCGATCTTCCACTGACAGAAGTTTGGACTCGAGCGGTTGACGCAACGACTTCAGCAGATCGGCCGAGTAGTTGACTCGGTAGTAACCGGTCATGCCCACGTTCAGCTAAACTCCCTACCGTACTGTTACTCTACGTACAGTCACTTACAACCATACATGTAACAGGGGGGGGTGGGGGGGGCCGGCCCCCCACCCGAAATAGGCCAGACCCCCCGGATGGGGACCCCCCCCCGAGACGATTTCACCGACCCCCCCCCCTCCGATTTTTCTGACAAGTAAATTTTCGAGCAAATTTTTGCAATTTTTTACAATTTCACACACAAAAATTGCCAAAATCGCCTGCAAAAGAGCACTTTTTAGCTGTATTTCAGCCCAAATTAGCGATTTTTGGCAATTTTTAGCCGAAAAATTGCGATTTTATCGATTTTTGAGCGTTTTTTAGTGCCCACCCCCCTCCCCCAAAATTTTGGCTCAGACCCCCCCGGCCGGCGCCAGACCCCCCCCAACCCCCCCTCCCCCCATCGGCGGATGACCTGTTACATGTATGCTTACAACAACGCCTCTACTGCAGGCAGGCACTCAACGCTGTTTATGCTACCGACACCATATAATGGTACCGGCACCTAGGCTAGTGGCACCATGGTATCACCACGCTCGGGCACTGTGGTGGTACCATGGTACCCCTCCGATCCGATATCCGATATATTGGGGGGGGGCCTGTACGGCCCTATGATCAGACCAACATGTCCATTTCATTTCCCCATCATGGTACCGTATCATGGTATCATGGGTACCGGCACTCATGATCATGGGTAGAGGTACCATATGGTACCACCACAGTCGCCGAACGTGGAGGCACCATATATGGTACCGGCACCCATGGCCATGGGTAGGGGTACCATATGGTGCCGGTACCATATATTGTATGGTGACGGTACCATATATGGTGCCGGGTACCGGTACCATACATGGTACCATCACAGTCGCCGAACGTGGGGGCACCATATATGGTACCACTACCCTCGGTACCGGTACCATGGTACCGATTCCTTATATGGTGTCGGTACCATAAACGGCGTTAAGTGCCTGACTGTTAGAGGAAGAGAGCCAACCTTTATCCAGGAGTCGGCGGCAACATTAGACAATGTGAATTCTTGTTGGGATTTGTCCATTAAAAGCTTGAATTGGGCCGTTTCCGGCGCGGCCGCAGTAGCTACCGTCAGAGGAACTTGCCACACCGGCGCTGACTTGTCTGCAATCACAAACAAAAACATCGGATCCGTCGAAAAAGGAACCGATCAAAACTATTAGGAGACCGGTGCCCATTATACCAAAAATGGCTCATTATAATTACTAAAACCGGTCGTTTTTTTTAAAAATGTAGAGAAACACTACAGAGCCATTTTTTAGCAATCTAAATACAGAAGAAAATGTCCGCATGAAGCAATCTACGGTCATATATGGGGCGGAAAAAATAAGAAATCCAGAGGGTCTCGAGGTTTTGGGGGTCCCCAAAAAAGTACAAAAAACGCCTATTCTGAATTAAAAAGTGAACATGTCCTCCGTTTGGGAGGGGCAGTGGGGAAGGGGTCTGGTCGGACAAGGGGGTCGGCGAGGCACACCTGGGGAATGGCGGCCTGAGGGGGGTTGACCCGAGACAATTTTTCCGACCCCTTCCGATTTTCTGGCAAGTAATCTTTTTGAGCAAACTTTTGAGATTTTATACAATTTCAGACAAAAATTGCCAAATTCGCCTACAAAAAAACCACTTTTTAGCTGTATTTCAGCTCAAATTAGCGACTTCTGAGGGTTTTTAGTGCCCAACCCCGTAGAATGTGGGCTCAGACCAGACATGGGCAATGGGGGGGGGGCTGAGGGGGGTTGGCCCCCCCTCAGGCTCTGACCTACCCCCCCCCTCAGCCGGCCGCTACCCCCCTCAGGAATTTTTTGGAAGAATTTTGTATACAAAATTATGATAAAAATATGCCTGGATTAGGTGTAAATGAGCTCAGAATAGCTTATTTTAGCTTATTTTAATGAAAAATAAGGCAAAAAACCTTGATCTTAGCCAAAAATCGGACTTTTTGGCTTACCACCCCCTCAGCCCCCCTCAGGCGCTCCGACCCCCCTCCGCCCCCCCTCAGGAATTGAAAATTCGACCCCCCCTCAGCCGAAATGCTAGCCCATGTCTGGCTCAGACCCCCAACCCCGTCCCCTTTGGCGGATGACCTGTTACATGTATGACTATCACCATATATTGTATCGGTACCTATGGCCATTGGTAGGGGTACCACATGGTACCACCACAGTCCCCGAACGTGGGGGTACCATATTTTGTGCCACTAGCCTAGGTACCATCACCTCACCATACCTGCAGACATGGGCTAGTATTTCGGCTGAGGGGGGGAGGGGTAGAATTTTCAATTCCTGAGGGGGGGGTAGCGGCCGGCTGTTGGGGGGGGAGAACCTCCCTCAGCCCCCCCTTTGCCCATGTCTGCATACATGGTGCCAGTAGCATAAACTGCGCTAAGTGAAAGAGTGTATTCGTACCTTCTTTGCCGTCGGCTAAGAAACGCTTTTGCTTCACCGAAATAATTCGATCATTGGCTGACTGACGCGACTCAACGGAAATCACCGGAAAACCGATCTTCTTTGTCCAACAAGACATCAGAGCTTCTACGTCCTCACCTAAACACAAGCAGAATACTCACTTCTTTTGGTAGTTACTGGCTTTTTCCGGAAACAAAAAATTCGCAAAAACGCATTTAAGATGCATTTTGCGAGAAAGTCAGCTTTGGTGCCGAAGAGAGGGGGCAAGCAGGGCCATCTCACGGATCTGGCTGATATTTATATCTATTAAAATAGAGCACAGTCGAAGACCAACGGTGCATGCCCGGCCACCAGCAACCCCCTAGAACCGGAGCTACACCCCCTCAAAGTTGGGTCGGCAGCAATTTTCGGGCTCATTTTAATAGCTCTGACACCCTCCATTCAAACGATCACCCTTCATTCGTTTCTTAAGCTAGGATCTCGACTCGCATATGGTTTTGTAGCTGGTCCAATGGCCTTTCATTTTCTGGTACTCCGGTTTCCAGATCGTAGCTGGTTACCGAGATATTCGCCGAAAACTGCGAAATTTCCACAAAATGCCACTCCGTTTTTTTTTCGAAAAATCCTTATAACTTTTTGTGCAAAGGCCCTGCCAAGCTAATGTTTTAACAAAAGTTAGGCATGAGTTGGCCAAACAAAATGAGCGCCCCAAAGTGTGCGGTTAGGGGGGGGCAGGGGGGGGGGTGTTTTGGCCTCTCAAAGGTGTTCGAAAAAAATTTTTTTCTGCAAAGCTTAGTTGTTAGCATACTGTTATATGCAGTTTTGTGTGCTGAGTTCGAAAATGCATTCAGTTTAGCTAGATTCGCTCTGGAACGGGAGAAATTGGCGTCCAAAGTTGAGACCAACCCTTTTTCTTGACTGGCAGTACTCGCTAGTATGACCATTAACCGCGGTGCAATGCAGTTTTTCTTATGTAGTTTTTGCTGCTGATTCCGAAAATAACTTTATTTTTGCTCTACGTTGCCTACTTTTGAAGATATCGGCATTTTTATGATTTGGGAACAAAACGGCTGCACTTGCTATAACATGCTCGTTTGAAAGGTGACTCAATTCAGTCGCATCTAGGGTACAGAGCCATAAAAATTTATATCACCTAATGCAGTTTTTGCCGCTGATTACGAAAATGACATCTGTTTTTCAATCTGACTGCTCCTGAGCTACTTATGTAACTTTTATGGCCTGGTACTCAGACAATAAGTTAGCTGTCAAATCTGGACCTAATATGGTATCTATCTGGTGCAGTTTTCTCCGCTGATTCAGAATATTATCATATTTTTGCGCTACGGCCACTCTATCGTAAGTTATGGACGTCGAAAGTTTCATTAAGAAACATGCCGTGAGAAGCTGCAATCCTGAAATAAATGTTCAGCATTCATGCATTTCTGAAATGAACCTTTTGTCAGTCAATAGTGTACCCGACCTATTTTGACCCGCTGAGTTCAAAAATGGCGTTTGTTTTAATCTATAGTTACTCGTTTTGGAGATATATGAATATTAATGCAAATTTTGTTTGATCAGTAATATCTCAAAATTGAACAGCAGTAGTGCCAGTCAAGAAAAAAGTGTTGGTCTCAACTTTGGACGCCAATTTCTCCCGATCCAGAGCGAATCTAGCTAAACTGAATGCATTTTCGAACTCAGCACACAAAACTGCATATAACAGTGCACAGATACTACCCTCTTTCGTTCCTACTTGTACTTACTCGTATTGCTGTGTTACTAAAGTACGT